>RDPX01000183.1:1106490-1126579 GCA_003991215.1 Morbakka virulenta | reverse complement strand
AGAGGAGGAGGTAGAGGAGGTAGAGGAGGAGGTAGAGGAGGTAGAGGAGGTAGAGGAGGTAGAGGAGGAGGTAGAGGAGGTAGAGGAGGAGGTAGAGCAGGAGGAGGACCAGACGATAGAGGAGGAAGAGAAAAAATTGGAATAAAAAGAAAGAAGTAAGATAACGAAGAGGAAGAGGAAGAAGAGCTCGATGAGGAAGGCATAAACGACAATAAAGATGGTGTTAGTTTGCAAAGGTGGTCATTGTGGTGGTCATTGTGATGGTCGTGGTGATTAGGAGGTTACTGTTGATTTTCATGAGACGAAGATTTAACACGACAATACAGATGACTAATACTACCACTTTTACCAGCTGAAAAATGTTATTTTCACTTCAGATAAGGAGCATGCACTTTGAGCACACACTCAGTTCAAAGCGATTTAAAGAGTCATCAAAAGTCTATACCAGGTAGCACCAATAACGATGCTGAATAATGAAGAGAATAAGGGTCAAAACTACCAGGAAGATTATATTTTTTGCCTTTTTCACATAAATCGCTTAAGACATGGCTCTAAGGTCACTAAAAAAGTTAAGAGCTACAGGATGGAAGGCATGAATGAAGCATGGTGGCTAGGTAGAAAACAGATCTGTCACCACAAACTTTGAAAAGATTAAAATATAGTCACCAGAGATGCAAGAAGAGAAAAGGAAACTCCATAGAGCAACAGTGTCTGGAAAGAAACTCGCAGCATGGACTAAAGTCCTGCAAATAGGAGTCTCAACAGAGAATGGGTACAGTTTCATTGAAGAACGAGTAACACGATGGACTCCCTTCATGAGTTGAACAAGAGACAGAAAGCTCCTAGCTGCATCGACCATGGAAGTACTTGTAGAAAAGAGAAGGAGAAGTCATTGGGTGACGTTGTGAAAGGGTTATAACTGTTCCAGAAAGCTGTGGGCCAATCGTATCATTGACTGGAAGATGGTAACACCACTTGACCAAATGTGGCTATGAAGAGTCACGGTGTTCCAATGAGGGATCACAAGCAACAGTAACGCGCAAAGATCTGCTTTTAATGAAGCAAAAATACTCCTGATTTTCTAACCAACATTTAAGAATGACAGAATTACCTTGCTAAAATTTGCAACCATTTCTTGAACCAATGACCTCATAGGTGCGATGTAGATAACTTTAAATTCATCCACACTAATTGTACCGTCAAGATTTATATGCTTGCTAATCTCTCTAAGGATTGTCATTAGTGCAACATTTGTTTTACCAGCACCAGTCGGTGCACATAGCAGAAGATTGTCGTCAGTTTTCAATGCTGCATCGCATAATCTGCTTTGAATCCTGTTGAGGTTTTGATACCCTTCAAATGCTGCTTGTGCGTATTTTGGCAAATTAGTTATTGATGCCAGACTCTGAAAAGCAAGGATAACAATTCAAAATATATCAAGAAATATAGGTATATTAACTTCGTAAATACAATGATGAGATAAATACGTAAAGAGTTGGATCTGAAATAAAGACAGCTGAAATAAACTCCGCGTTTAACCACGTAGAAATTTGAGTCCAATGGAAAATGAAACCAAATGTTAAAATGAACCAATATACTAAATCCAACGGTACGACAAGGCAAAAAGGGCATATTAACCCAAACAGCTACTGCAAAATTAACAATATACACTGAAACCAGAGAGAAAATTAGCTTGACCTCCATTTACTGTCTCACAATTCCCAAATCAAGAGTCTTGGATTGATCATACAAAACCAACTTAAATGTTTACGTATATTTAAGTACATAACACTACTTTCTACTTAAAATCATATAAAACTGATGAAATTTTTTCAAAAATCGATTTCAAAAAAATAAACGAGTCCTTGGAAAAGCTCTTTTAGTAAAATTTGTTTATCTGCTTGTGCGATGTCGCTAAAATTCAAAACGGCTTTTTATGATTATACTTCAAATGCACCAAGAGCTGTATTGCAATATGTTTGTCCGTTGTAAACATAAAATCTTTAAGTAAATGTGGTATTGTAATTATTGTATTCAAGAAAGTATCAAGGCATTTTCAGACCAAAAAAACCTTATTGTGTGCAATTACTTTTCTTTAAATACCAAATTTTTGCTTATCAAAGGGTGTGGTGAGGATGTAATCTTCTACTGTGCCATTGGATTAAAATGCGTAAGGAAAATTTATGGACTTAACATTCAAAACGACATTAGGTATAAAATAATGATAAAAATCACGTACTTCACCGTCTCTGAATGGCTTGGGTTTAAGAGCGGGTACATGCACTTCTTCATAGCCTTTATTCTGCTTTCTAAATGAGCCATCTGGTAGTTGACATTTTTTATTGGCCATTAAGTGGCTACCTTCTGTGAAGGACAGATCCTCTAAATCCAAAAGGCGTCTACTAACACGACCCTGGATCGGAAACAAAAACATGCAAATGACAAGCGTACAACAATATTGATAGTCAACAAGTATACAAAAAGAAGCATGGGGTTAATTAAAGACAACTTGGATTGCGAGAAGTTGCTTTTTGACTAACGAAATTTGGGCGCCCAAATTAATGTCAAAAAGAAATTGTTATCTTTTTGTAAAAGTAGCATAAACCGTCAGCTGTAAGAAGGTTTTCTTATTTAATAACCCATCGGTGCACCTTGGAACAATTCAAATGTCTATGCTCCATACAAACACTTCAGGCAATTGTCATTAAGACAATATATATTAAATGAATCGCAGAAGCACCAGTTAACTTCGTGTAATATATATATAAGAAGATAAATAAAGACTTTGCGGCAACCAACAAAACGATTGTTTTAAAACTTTAAACGTTAAATTTGGTCGATACAACCGACCGACGTCTTCAGAAGTAAACTGCTAACCTTCCAATAAATTCGTTATCTGTCAAGTGTAACAGATGAAATCACAGCTGTTACCTTGGCAAACAAATATACAAGTGTAACGCTTAGTAGATTATGTCTGAAGAAGTCGGACGTTATATCGACGAAATACAACCTTCAAAGTTTTAAAACTCTAGACATTCATTTCTGTTGGTTGCCTAAAAATTCTTAATTTGTGTTATCCGATATTCCAAATAATTGATATTAAAATAAATACTATCAAAATGCACCAAAAAATGAGGCCAAATTAAAAATTAAACATGAATAATCCTTAAGAACTGCTGCTTCCTGAAAGGTGGGTGTATAATTTCAAAAGTTTAAGAAAATATTACAAGTCTCATCTACAGAATAAAACTCATACAGCAACATCTCCATGTCAATGGAATCAACAACTGGCCCCCTAAGATTACTAGGAAGGTCAAGGTGGGGGTCAAAGCAATTTGAAAACAATCCAAAATTATCTCCAAGTGTAACTCAAGATTTGTTTATTAGAACAAAAGTGCACTATAACGTCGTTCCTGTTGCTGCTGCTTTGTGCATCAATTTTCCTAATAGAAAAATGCCATGAACACAACCACTTTGGCATTCCTTCTTTCTTGATTCAGTTTTGTTATAAACGTCAAAATTCAAAAACCCCTTCACTTAAAATAAGTTCTGAATTCTCTGCTTCCTGTCCTGGCAATTACTCACAAATATCTTTCTGAATTCCAATACCGGCTCTTCGTAATAATGGCAACCAGACATCCGGTAGCAGCTGGATTTTACAAGAAGAAGCATCAGACTGTCTAATCTCGTCAATCGCTATTATAGTAGAGCTGCTTGAATCTTATGATAATTTTCTGTCTCTTGATAAATAAAAATTTAATTTCTAATTGCTAAGACTTCTGAGCTCATCACAAAAAACCTAATACTAAACAAATAACTTATGGGAATCTTTATTGTTGTCTTTGAATCAACACTAAACTTTATTCATCCTATTGAAAATATCTCAAAATAGATACAGTAATAGTACAGGGTATTAAAATCTTTTTGCCTTCGGGTGCAACCATACTATGAAAACCTTGCCGGCTCCTTTTCCCAAATTTCTACATATAAGTGAAAAATGCTTTAAATAATAACAATAATCATAGGATGATGGGAAAATCCAAGTAATAAAATTCAATTGGGTCTTCTTTATTAATATTATATAAAAAAACGGCTTGATTTCTTTCGATGCCATTGGAAATTTCCATCTTAATGGCACTGGTTTACCCAATACAGATTGAATACGTCACTGTATATCTAACCTCTGGTCCCATTACTCAATTGTGTTGCACTCCAGATAGCCATTAATGGCACAAGCGTTGATTTGAAAAGAAACTTGGAATAAATCAAAGTATATTTTTTTAAATTCAAAAAAGAGAAATATTTCAAAATACCGTTTTTTCATCTGTTTCAATAGCATTTAAGTCTGCGTCGATTCTAGATTTTCTTGCTGCTGCTTTTCTTGCTTTTTCCTCCTAATGCACAAAAAAAATAAAATAGACTACAAAACAAATAATTAAAAGATAGGATATAACCAACAAACAACCAAGAGACAAAAATTTTGATTAAAAATGCGACAAACAGTAGGGAATTCTATTTGAAGTGTCTGTTTTCAATTTCAAAAATTGGTATCGTAATAATCGGCACATCTGTTAACTCGATTCATAAATCTACTTTGGAGCTCTAAATGTAAAAATAACTTCCAAAAGTACAACCAGTCTTTAAATCGAATGCCTTTTTCAGTTATCGGACATTCGGCACAATCGTGATGAATGATTTTGCTGCTATTAAAAGTGGCTTTTGAATAACGCGTATTACTTTCTGTATTTTTTAGGTTCATATTTATCAAGTTACATTGTTTAAACTGCTTACAACTTACTTGTCCCTCTTTGTTTCTGTGCATACTTTGTGTTTTCCTTTTTAAACTGTCTCAAGCATGGATTGCAAACTAAATTAGCCTTACTGTTACTTGAAACTAATAAAAATTTCACAGCAACTCTGCCTGTAAAATGGCACTCGCTAGTTTTGTATTAAATAAACTATTGACGAATTAACCACATAAACAACGAACAAAGCATGCTCTTTTTTTTCGAATTGTACCTTTTCGGACATGTAGAAAATGGGCTGCGGCGAAGTACCTTATTGAATGCATGCATGATCATTGTTTCTCAAACACAACCTTATGAAGCTGCTGCTGGTTCCCATTTAACCTGACACTACAAGCTTGTAAAGTCATTTCATACTGGAGAGGATATACACAAGTGAAAATTCTTTAAAGGTAAACCAGCCTACTTAATTCAAAACCATTTACTGTAGCAATGAATGTCATATGAGTTGCATGAATAAACTCGCTTTGAAAACTATGTGTACATAAACTTTCTCCCAGTCCCATACAGGGTGAAATAGGTGTCAAAAATATTCTTAAGTATACCAGTACTACATTTACCCCACTATTAGTGGAGGAGCTGAGGTTAGTAAATATTAGCCCTTGAAATTTTGACTTATATGGTGTATATTACCCATTTCCAGCCACTAAACGCGGCTTCTGATGAAAAAATTAAAAACCAATACTGCAATTACAAATAATTCATTTGGGCCCTTGATTTTGACATTTCTCCTGTAAAAGAGTTGATAAACCAAGAACAGAACATTTGGCTACGTCATGAAAATAAATTGCTGTGTAATCCTATCAGTATTTGGATCTTGCGATCAAAAAATACCGAATAAAATACTTTCAAAGGTGTGTTGTCGCCATAACGACTTCGCTTTTTTACGCAACTCCCCATATATCATTTTTATACAACCTCCAACATTTCAAAATTTTAATGACCAGCTATGGTTAAGAATTTGGTTTACCTGAAGTAAATCTTCTTGCTCTTGTTCTGATAGCTGGTGTAAAATTTCAGATAACTCAGCATCGTGTTTCATTTTCTCTTCAATGTCATTTCTTTCTTTGGCCGTTTGAGCTGTGGCTAGTAATGTACAGTACAACACTAGGGGGGAAATTTCACAGAATTATTAACGCACTTGGTTTAACAATGTAAAACAACTACGACTGGACAAAGGCAAGTGAATGGTTAAGAAAACAGGCAGTCCATGTACTGAAATAAAAATACAAGGCAAAACTAACTGAGTCCAGAATGTGCTTCGTATGACGTCAGATTCGAAAAATATACGGTCAAAGGGCAAAGTACTCGTCTAGGGCTATGCATTGATGGAAGCAGAAGAGCGCCCTTCGACAATAGCGAATTAAACCGATGTGCCCTTTTATGTCCGTCGTATATCACTTGATGAACCTAGAAATACACGACTCTGTTACTAATTTGCTTTTGATTTCATTAAGAGATTGACTTAATATTCGCAGGCAGGTAGCTTCCTGCTGGCTAAACCAAGTATCTTTTCCACAGTTTCTTTTGCCAGTGCTCTCAATAAAAGATTAATAAAACCTTAACAAATTCATTATTTTATGTCAGCAATTTCTGTAACTATCTGTTTTACTCTTCCATAATGACTACGTTATTTAGGACTGTAATATAAATAGTAGATCTTTTCCAATAAATGTTTGTAGCTATAGTTAAGATTGGCAGACGGAAGTTTGACGAAATAGCTACAATTCACAAAAACAAAATGGGCTTCTTATCGCTATTTAATTACAACAGAAAAGGATTCAATAATTCGGGGCAATCAGAATTCCGAAAAACAGGATGTAATCAACAGAAGCGACTTTAATAGGTCACAGAAAGCCAATAAAACAAAATACAAGATCACAAACATGCAAAAGCCATGGAGAGGAAACATCTAGCTCTACTTATGCCCCACAAATATGTGCCGATGAAGCTATCATACTTTTGTGCCTCACAGTTCAGCTTTAAGGCAGTAGTTTATCATGCATATGGTGAGAGACTGAGCATGACTCACCGCAAAACCAAAATTTTGGGTACAATAAATCAAGGGTTTGACACAAAAATGAATCCACATTAGTGACATACTTAATACTTAGTGACATATTTGACATACAAAACTGGACCAGTTACCTTAACCCAATAAATACAGCCATTTTTTAATGACTGTAGTGGAAATAAAACATATCTCCTTTAATCACTTTCTCTGTCGCTCTGTGGCAAATAGATTTACCACAAAATGAATAATGATGTTCTTTGTCACACCACACAATGTGTTTACGTCAATTAACAAGTATATCTTTTCCCTTTATAATTAACTGTTTTTACTCAAACTAAATATTACCATTGCCACTACTTCTACCGTTATTATTATCATCCTTAAATTCCATACCCTATAAACTTATACAGAAAGCTCCAGAAAAAATATGGACTCGAATTATTAGTGTTCAGCTACTTAGAAATAAGTCGAGAATTTAGTCTGTTTCGTAATCTGAGATTGCTTCCTTTCATCAAACACGAGTGACATCACTCTTTGTTTTTATTATTTATCAGTGGTCTGTCTCATGTACTACAACTATGTAACCCTCAACCACCGTCTACGTATTGGGGTATTTTTGGCCTAAGAGCACCCCCTTATCTAACAAGGCTTTGTTTGTTGCGGCTTTTAATATTTCTGAACTTGTATTTTCTTAATTACAAATCCCGCGTCGTTTAAGGGCGGCGTTCATAAAAGCAACAACTATATAACCAGGATGTTTATTTCAAACAAGCATGGTATTTACAATGCCATATAGCGAAACATGGTTAATATGCCCACCTTTCTTTCTATTTTTTCTCAACGTTCTGATAATGGAGAATTTGTCGTGCCCAAGTAACAACATTAATTTGTTTTCCATATCCCTTTCGTCAACTGCTGTCTAAATATGTTTAAAAAAGAAAGAATTTAAAAAGTACAACGTATCAAGAACGACAACATTGTAGCAAAATTCTTCGAATATTCAATCTTACTATAATAACAAATTAAATCTTGTTAATATGCTATTGCATTTCCGCAAACAATTACAAAATCACTAGTAGTCCGTTGATTCTTCTGATCAATCTGACAACAAGTACAGAGTACAAGTGTATTTTTCTAATTTTCCAATTAATCTGTATCAAAAGAGCGTCTGTGCTAAAGTAGTTATTTTGCGAAGAAACTTAGTGCTTCAATTATTTCCTTTATAGGTAAGTAATTCCAATAAAAATTGTAAGAACGGAAGTTAAAAGGAATAAAGAAAAATTACGAGAAACTCATTTTGTTCCTCTAGTACCGACAGACCTGGCGATTCTATAGTTGCAGAACCACAGCCTTCTGAAAATGGTGTATATTGGTATTCATTGTCTATCATTACCACCAATAAAGTTAATCAAGTGTATTGAAGCATATTAAGTGTAATTAACTATATTGCTATTATTAAAGAGGCAAAACAGGTCAGGGGTAAGTAAGAAAATTAGCCAAAAGTAAAAATGAAACCTTCAGTACCTTTAGTACTTGTAACACTTCTTCCGATCGCTGTTGAGACATCACGGCGTCGTTATAAAATTTATTTAGTTCTCTCTGTAGCCAATATGCATCAATATCTCGCGGATGCAAAATTTCATCCGCTTTTCTCCTTGATTCTTCTTCGGCGTCCAACTACAAGAAAGAGAAATAAGAAGAATTTCAGAAAACACATTTTAAGGCAATATCTTTATATCTTTATATTATTTACAATATTTCATGACCAAGACGTAAATAATGGTGATCGCTGACACTTCTACGCACTGAATAATTAAAAATTCATGGCAGAATCCTAGTTTTTAAATTATGTGTGCTGGAAACCCACTATGTAATATATTTTCTTTAGTTTACAACCTGTTCCAAAATAAAAAAAATCCAAATATCAAACAAGAGATATAAAACATAAACGTCTTCTTCAGTTTGGGTTGAAACCAAAGACTTTGCCTCAGCTCTGTCTTCGTCAAATACGAAACCATATGAGATGAGTTTTAATGGTAGCTATAAAGGCGTGGTTATATTTAACTGACACGTTTGTAGTGTACAGCAGGAAATGAAATCTTTAACATAAAAGAATCACAGTTATCATTTTTTTGGTGATTTAACTGATTTCGCAACTTGAAAATTTAGTGTTCGTACCGATTCAAACTGTTAATTCCATAAATATTTATCAATAAAAAAAGAAATAGAATAAAAATGGACGCAAAAAATAGATTGGATATTATCATAACGCATTTTGAATGAATCTGGTGGTCAAGTATTAAAGAATATTAGGAATTTATGATAATGATGTAATGTATAGTGAATTATCCAAATCATACTAAATAAATGGCTAAATTAGAAAACGCAGATCCAATTTTCAAAATCTCCTGGCTTGGAAAGTAAATACTTTTCTCCAAAAGTAAGCAAGTCCCAGGTTCAATCCAAAAACTAGTTAGAAATAACAACGCTCACGTTCACTACCTGCGGAAAATAAATGCCCTGTATAGTCGTGAAAAGACGGAAATAAAACAAATAATGCTGAGAATCTTATGCGCACAGATTCAAATAAATCATAAGAGCAACTAAAGAGTTGATATGGTGTTGTTTGTGGGACATCAGTTGCCAAAAGGTGAAAATATGGGCAACCAAAATTTGACATCTTAATCGACCATTATCCTTCTATTCATCATTATTATCATAACAATCACTTCTATCCTTTTCCTTTCGGTTGTCCCCTTCTTCGGGGACATGCAAAGCGAATTTCCTTCTTCCATCGTGCTCTGTCTTGTGCATTCTCTCTTTTTGGTCTAAATACTTTAATGTCTCATAAGATATACCATTTATTTTAATTTAAATCATCCTGATCCTACCACCTATCTTGAACAAAAATTCAAATACTAAAACCATCAATAACAATCTAAATCCAGAGCAGTGACAAACATAATAAAAGAAAAGAGTAACTGGATAAACTTTTAAATATTAACTTACTGTTCCCTGCAAAGTTGTATTAATGTCTGCTTCAACACCTTCGTCTCCAGAATCTTCGTCGTCTTTTAACTCATCAACATCTTTTTCCTTGAATACAAAATGACGGCTTTTTCAAACAAAACAACAACCTTTATCTGATAAAGTACTTTCTACTGCTTTACTTTACTGTCCAGCCCATCTATGGCCTCCCAATACATAAATATTGCCAAAATAACGTCATAAAATTTTATTGGAATTTTCAAATAAAAAAAATAAATTTTTACAGCAAATATTACGTTCAACGCTTAAATGCGATATAAAAAATAATATTTCCATATAATAATAGATAATAATATTATTTATACCTGCAAACGTCGTATTCCACTTTAAAAGTATAGTGTAAATAAAACCTTGTTCACTATTTCATTATGTAAAAGGTTCATGTATAAATGCTAATGTAACACTTGAATTAAATTTCCCAGGAAGTCAAAAAAAATCACACTACTTAACGTAACCAGGTGTTCCTCTAAAACATTACAAATCCTATGAGACATTTCAAATTCTTACTTCGTCGTCGTCTTCGTCAAATTGTACTGCAACTCCATAATTTTCATCTATCATGTCCTCTGGAATGGAAAAACAAAATACATTAAAGAAAAAAAACAATCTGAGGTTGTTGCGTATAAAGTGCAAGAGAGGGTGGGGGGCAATGGTGAGAAACAAGAAACTGGGAGCGAAATGGAGGCTTCAATTAGAAGACATACAGAAATTATGAGGAACGAGGGAAAGTGAGAAGGGAAAGAGATGTATGGAGATAAACGCACGCCTATGCGCTCTTTACAAACCTACAAAGGCTTCAAATCGCTCAAAAAACTTATAACGTCAACAATAAAGTAATAGTCAGGGTTCTTGTGCTTGCAAATGCACTAGGAATGTATCAGAAATGTATTAGAAATGTATTAGAAATGTATTAGAAGGGAAAAACGAAAAAAAAATATTTGTGCAAGGAATAGTCACAAAATTGAACACGTTACCTAGTAACAAAAGAAATACACACTAAATCAAATGTGAACAAGTACTTGATGAACGGAATAAGTGAAACAAAAAGGGTTCTTTTATTGAAACGATGTGGAGAAGAGGAGCAACTGGGGGGTGGGTTAGTGAGACTCAAAATTACGTATAACGAAAGGACAAGAAAAAAACCCGCACGGTTTACTCAAAGAAAACAGGTTAATTGCTTACTATTTCCTAATTGAAACGGGAGAAAATAAAAAAATCCACTCAGAATGTGGTGTATGACTATTCCTGCGGAAGGTCTCTTTGTTAACGTTCATATCATCCGCTGCTATCGACCCCCAAATATCAAAGCTGAAACGGCAGCTTTAATTGAAACGACTTATCACATACGCTGGTTTTTTATGGCACATGATAAGTTGTAGCGATGACATTTAAATCCAGACGCAAAAAAAGTAGTAGAAGTTACATGGGCAAAGTTGCATGAAGGTTTCTGTAAATTTACCCAATGGCAATGACAACTAATATCAAACAGGAGTACAGAAGGAAGGGAGAAGCTTGGGAGTATTCATTTACCCATCTCCCAAAGTGCTATTACTTGTCTGAAATTTATTCTATATCTATAAGAGTCCAGTACCTGCTGTTAACACATTTACGTTTTTCAAAATAGTGATGTGTAAAACAACCTCTTTTAGATGGGTATTGGGTTTTGCTTTCTATTAACCTATATATAATGTCACATCCCAAAAGCAAGAACTTCAGGCATTACTTGATAAAGATTTTATCTAAAACATCCCTTCCAATATCCTGCAGTTTGGGGATTGCTATAACTGTTTGACAATGTCACTATAACTTAAAATGCCGTAACAACTCGTTGAGCACAAAAGCATACGTCTGACTTAAAGCTGTATAGAACATAAAAATAATAAGGCATTACTATAATTCTGAGAAATGAAAGTGGTTCCTAATTAACTATTGGAAGTAGTTCTTAAAGCCAATAAATGAATACTTTCTGTGAAATTCACTGTTTTTTGCGGTCTCGCCAAATTCTTGCGCTGAAATAAGGCATTTGAGCTAAATTTCTATTTTGCTGATTTGTTCAGGATATTAAAAGTATTAGTAAAGTCAACAAAAGTGCTGTTGTCACCATGCGCCGGAATTTTTGTATATTTGCAAGGCATAGAAAAAAAATTGTGTAAATCCTCATGGGCATCCTGCTCATATATTGTAACCATATTTTATTGTATTTTCTTCCGGGAGTATTACTTATGTATTTTATTACTGTATGTCTTTTTCTTCTCTTCTCGGCCTTGTCCAACCCTCAGGTTACATGAACCTCACCTCACAACCCTTTGCTTTCCTTTGCCTTTGACATCATCCATAACCAGCACCTCCTAAATTGTTTAAAACTGTGCCGACGCTCAATGATTTGCTATCCTCAAAAAATCAGTATGTAGTGTGTCGACCTGTTATTAAGTATTAGTCCAAATAAAAATAACAGTTTTAAATTTTTACAGTACTCTGAAACTACGAGCTCGCTCTGTTAATAGACTGCCTGTAAACACACATAAACACGCAAACTTTAAAATTAAAAAACTGAGTTCTTTCCCTGTCATATAGTAACCTGACTGGTTACAATTTTAGCAAGTGAAGTATTATTATCAGCCCCTGTTTAATTTTTCACAAAGCTTTACAAAGAAGAGAGGTTTTTGTACTCAGTACTGGAGATTATCTACCTCCCTATCATTATGTTATATGGAATGGAGGCAGACCCACTAACAAACCCAGCAGACAAGAATTCGATGCAACAGAAATACTTATGCTTTATTCGGTTTATGGAAAGCCCAGGTGGGAGGGATGAGAGAATAAAAAGTGGTTGCAGTAGGAGAAACAACAATTTTTACAAGTTTCTAAAAGATATTAAACCCAAAAAATGCAAAAACCAGTAATTTGGGTCAAAGGATCATACTGCTATGGGTAACAAATACCACAACATGATTAACACTGCCATTAGTAGTTTCGTGTGGCTACATCTCCAAATTGTGCTTGTCAATCCAGTCTCGGAAGGTGTCGTAGCAATCCAGGACAGGTCTCATAGCCACCATACAGCTTGGAAAATGGACAGTGGAGGACGATGTGGTCAGATGTTTCGGGGGCATTGTGGCATCGAGGGCATGTTGGCGAGTCCCTGAGTTTCCATTTGTGCATGTTGTGGCCAGTCCTAGCATGTCCGGTCAAGAGTCTATTTTTGGCAGTCCAGAATTTCCTTTTGCTGTTGAAGCCACGGGGTCTGATGGTTGGGTCAGTTATCAGATGACCGCCTCTTGGGGTGTTATCAGTCCACTCTTTCTTCCATGATTCCATGACGGTAAATTTTTCTTGGCCTGACTTGTAGTAGGGTTTCCTCGATTTCAGTCTTGTTGAGTGAGGTGCATTGTAGCAGATTTCTTTTAGTGGGTTATTGTCTGGTGCTGCGCTTAGTTTTTCTAAGGATCTTTGGTTAGCCTCTTGTCTTCGTAGCCGAGGCGGTGGGCTTCCACTCATTGTTGGGAGCCACTGCACAGNATTTCCTTTTGCTGTTGAAGCCACGGGGTCTGATGGTTGGGTCAGTTATCAGATGACCGCCTCTTGGGGTGTTATCAGTCCACTCTTTCTTCCATGATTCCATGACGGTAAATTTTTCTTGGCCTGACTTGTAGTAGGGTTTCCTCGATTTCAGTCTTGTTGAGTGAGGTGCATTGTAGCAGATTTCTTTTAGTGGGTTATTGTCTGGTGCTGCGCTTAGTTTTTCTAAGGATCTTTGGTTAGCCTCTTGTCTTCGTAGACGAGGCGGTGGGATTCCACTCATTGTTGGGAGCCACTGCACAGGTGTTGACTTTAGGCAGCCCGTGATGATTCTCATGGAGTCCCTGAGTTTAGTGTCTACTAAGTTGGTATGAGGGCTTCTTGTCCAGACTGGTGCGCAATAGTCTACAACACTGTAGCAGAGGGCGAGTGCTGATGTTCTTAACACTGTTGTTGATGCTCCCCATGATGTTCCTGCCAGTTTTCTAATGAGACAGTTTCTTTTAGTTATTTTGTTTGCACTGCCTTCCAAGTGTCGTCGATGTCAGTTGTCGATCGAGCGTCACACCGAGATACTTAGGGTTGTGATCTGCTGGGAGGGTATTTCCATCGACGTTAATGCTGAGAATTTTTGCAAATTGGTGGTTGTTCAGGTGGAATACTGACAATACCGATTTGGTTGTGTTCATTTTAAGGTACCACCTGTCAAAGTATTGTTTTAGGTTGGTAGTATCGTGGGTGAGTACATTTTCATTTTCATTCCAGTCTCTTGATTGGTGTGCTAGAACCCATTCATTAGCGTAACCAAGCTTGAGAGATTGACTGTTTGGCATGTCACTGATATAGACATTAAAAAGTGTAGGAGCAATTACTGAGCCCTGTGGGACACCATTTCTAACTTTCTTTGTTTTACTCTTTCTCCCACCAAGTACAACATGGAACTGTCTGGTGCCAGTCATAGTAGACAGTAGTTTGAGTGTTTTTCGGCATGGAATGATTTTTGCGAGTTTGTACATGAGGCCCCCAGTCCATACAGTGTCATATGCTGCCGATAGGTCTATCAGCACAGCACCTGTTTTCTACTTCTTTTCGAATCCTGCTTCGATGTAAGAAGTAAGAGCTAGAACTTGTTTGGTGGTGTTCCTTTGTTCTCTGAAGCCTGCTTGTTGAGGGGGTACGAAAGGAACGATGTATGGAGTGATCCTCGTGAGGATTATACGCTCTAGAAGGTTATAAAGGCAGCTGAGCAGAGAGATGGGTCTATAGCTGGATGGTTCTGTAGCTGGTTTGCCTGGTTTTAAAATTGCTACTACTTTTGCATGTCTCCATTGTTGTGGGTATGTGCCTTTGTCATTGATTTTTGTCATGGTGGCTGCCAGCCAGTTGATAGCAAGGTGGGTAATCATATCTGGATAAATTCCATCAATTCCTGCTACTTTGCCGTTTTTTATGTTTTTAATGGCGTTTTTCATTTCATTGGTTGTCACTGGGATGGAAAGGAGAGATCCTGTACGAGGTATCGAATTTTTTATATTTTGATATTTCTTTCTGATTTTCTTCTCAAAAGTGTAGTTGGGCATATGCAGTCCTCTTTGCTTTACCTCCTTCGCAATGTCTTCAGCGCTAATTTGTGGGGCTGTTTTTGTTTGTTGGGATTCGGGGTTAAGCTTTTTTATTGTTTGCCAAGCATGCCGACTGGAGTGAGCCGGGTCCATATTTTCAACAACCTCGAGCCATCTTTCTTTACGGGAGTTGTGCAATGATTCTAGGAGTTCCTCTGCGATATTTTGGTCTTGGGTTCTTTCAAATTGTTCCCAGAGTTGTTTGCTGTGCTCAATCCAACAAGAGATATAGTCTTTTCGAAAGCCTCGTGGGATATGCTTTTTAGAGATGCTTAGGATCAGTTTGGTGAATCTATGCAGGTTGCTTATTATGGGTGGTATTCTTTGACATCTTTTGTCAATATCTGTAGCAAAGGCGTCCCACTTTGCTTTGCGGAAATTCCATCGTAGTTTTGGCAGTGCTTTTATTTTTGGTATCTGTATGCCTATTGTAATAAGAGTTGGGCGGTGTTGGCTCTTTGGAAAGTTGCCCAGGCCTTCTCTCGTTGTTGTGGTTGGTCTTCCGTTGTTGTCTTTAGAAACAAACACGAGGTCAGGGGTATAATCTTTACCTCAGCGCGCTGAGTGGAAAGTTCCTTTATCTTTTGGGTTATAAATGAGGGAAAGGTTTGAAAGGGTGTACCATTGGCTTAGTTGATCTCCTGCTTGGTCATTTTTTGTGTATCCCCATTCGTTGTGGTGACTATTAAAGTCTCCTGCGATTATCGCTGGGTGCTTGATTGATGTTAAGGGAGGGTTTGTCCAATTTGTGTTTGGCGGTTTGTATATGTTTGTAATTTCAGTTTTTCCAATTTTGACAGTGGTTGTTTCGGTCCCATATTCATCTGTTTTTCCACCAAGATCAGTAACCAGGTCTGGTGTTCTGGCGCATGTGATGATTCCGTATTTTGGGTGGTTTTGTTTATTGGTGACAGAGTAGCCATTGATTTTGTATCTGGAAGGTTGGCAGTTGTCGGTCAGGTGTGTTTCTTGTAGGAGTACGATATCAACATCATGTTTACGTAGAACTTCTGATAGGTATTCGCATTTTGACATGGATAGGCCTTCGACATTTAATGTCAGGATCTTTATTTTCTCCCCTACATTAAGGTGAACATTGTCATTGTTGGTGTTGGAGCTTAGTGAACTTGTCGAGTCTGCCGAGCTTCCTACGGCAGGCACGCGGTCCTTTTTATGCTAGGCGACGACCGAGCCAGTATAGTATCTTTTTCTCTTTGGCATTGGATGGAGATGTGGGTCCTGGAGAAGGAGGCCTTGTCAGGACACCGGGTTGGAACACTCTTTTCCACTGTACATAAATGTGGTGTTCCATCACAGGTTTGAAACAGTAGCTTCCTCACTGAGCTAGGTGACCTTGGGTATTTAATCCCAAAGTCGTGTGCGTATCACCGTTGACCAGTTGTCCAGTTCCTCCGCCGATATCCACATCCACCATGCTGTCCACCATGGTTTCAGACTCCAAAGCCGGTGACCTCATCTGAGGGGGTTCATTCGCCTATGGAATGATGAGTCGTACTCGCCACGCTGGCTCATGTTCAACTTGGCGAGGTGGATGTACCACAATCTTGCCGACAGCTACTGGACAGTCACAGAGGATTGTGATACCTATAAGCCCCCTGTATCCGGTCAGTCGCTCATAGAGACGCGTTGTGATTAAAGAGCTAGGAAAAAGAATATCAGTTTTGCCGCGCTGTTCCAGCAATTTAAGAGCTTGGTTAGCCCCGCTGGTTTCACTCACAGGCACTCTGACGCACTGATAGAAACCCCTACCTAGGATCAAAAACCAGGGCACAGATAAGGCGCCGTTTGCCAAGCGGTATTCGCAAGCATAAACCTCACGTCTGTCGCCATAACACTGCCATTGACTGATCCTGAGCAATAAATCTTAAGTTTACCATCTAATCCAATGTCTTTGTCTACAGCATAATCTGTTATCTTCTTTCCTAAGTTAACTAACAGAGCAAAACGTTCATCTGGCATTGTCCCAAGTAGTGAACATATTTCTTTTTTCCTTTCTTTATCCTAGGAAATAAGCAGAAAATTATATTTCCTATATTTGTAAGTAACTAGACGTTATGGTACAAACTACAAAGTCAAACCCCTGTATTTAACAGTAGCTGTTAGTAGCAACCATAATTTTTAAGTTCATGGGCTGTTTCTTTTTTGGGGGATTTAATGTCATTTTCCCCTAGTAACTGGGGATGGGATGGGATGGGATGGCAGTAAGGAATGTCTTGGGCCAGATGCCCTTCTGATGCCAACCAATGGCTTTTTCTTTTGTGAAGTTCAAAATTCTTTTTGCCTGCTCTGGGAATCAAAACCAGAATACCTCTTGGTTACGGTGCAACTGCACAAACCATAAAGCCATGGTACTTAACAAATATGCTTAGATGATAAAAATAGACTCAACTGAATATTTAAATCTAATAAATGGTAATACACAGTCAAAAAAACATTAACGATCAACTATTGGCCATTTGTCACAAAAGAATATTTATGAATTCCCCCCGCTGGCTATGTTCTAATATAGACGGTTTCTAGAAGCAAGGTAATTAGTTTCTTAAACTTGAAATTTATCCATATCTAGTACAGCATCCAAATATCATTTGGGCAGCTAGCACAGCATTTCCAAGGTCAAAGGAAGGCTTACGCTGGGAGTCATGTGTGCAGGAGTATATGACAAAGTAAACACTTGGGCATAACTGCATGATACAGCATCCATTATAATACCAATTTATTCCAATGGATGGAGAGGTGCTATGTCAACAGTTTAATTAACCTAAAAATCTTATTAATGCAAAATGAAAAAAAATGTGTTACTAGTGAAATATACCATAAAAATACCATTTCATCTTATCTATCTGATATCATTTTTGGTCTAAAAACCAACAAACTACTAATTATCAAAATAACCCCACCAACTGTTTTGACTCCATACTTGTCAAGGCTACAAGTAGGTCCAGGGACTCAAACACCATAACTCTACTACACTTTAACTGTGCAATGATGGGTTTATAACTTTGTTAAATGTAACCCTGCAGAGTCATTAGGATACAAAATCATGCCACATCAGAAAAAACTCTGTCATTCATAATAATAAGTCACCAATAAGACAATCATGAACAAAACAAATTAAAGTTTCTCTAACCTTTAATTTCTCATCCTTCAACACAATAAGTACCTCATCTGCAGCACCACATAAGATATCACGTGGCTTAAAATTCAAAGATAAAAATTACATGGTTAATAAAGTTTATGGGTGTCTACTACATTTCTGACCTAAATCTTTTAAACATAAAACTTAAGTAATAATCTGTTTTCAAACCCAATGATAAAACTATGGAGAAATGGAAGAAAAGTAGCTACTTAATGATATTAACTAACAAAATTATACAGTTCTCCACTCTAGGTCCTCCTTACTTAAAATGGTAACTTTTTCATATCATTATGAAAATCTCCGGTTAAACTTACAAAACATTTTCAATTGTCATCATTTCTTTGAAAACTTCTTAATACGTATTATCTACAACCAATAAGGTGCCTTTCTTGAGCTATCAATGGCTAAGTTCAAACTTACATTTTTCATTCCAAATCCTCACATACAATATACACGAAAAAACAAACAACAGCAATACTACGAGTAGAAATGCTACAAATTATGAATGGGTTACATGGGGTGTTCATGGCAAAGGATAAAGAACAATAATTGGGGCATTAAATTGTTGCTCAAGAGAAAATTCTGGAGGAAAAAGAAACATATTACAAGAGCTTTCATGCATTCTCTTTGTTTCTCCTTTTACATATGTACCTTGGTCCCACATTATATATATATATATTACTTTTATATTATATTATATTATATTATATTATATTATACCATATTATATTATACCATATTATATATCAAATAACCAGGTAATGAATGAATAGTTTGTAATAACAACATTTGTATAGTAATCCAATGAAGGCATTTACTAAAAAAATAATTGGTACTCAATGTGAACAACAAAGCTTGTTTTATCTTTTGCTGTTCACCCTTAATCAAATTATGAAACCAAGAAAAAGTACATTAGAAAAATGGATAATTTACTTTCTTACCATTTACCAATGAGAATTACCATAACTATTCTCTATTCTAATGGATAATCATCAAGATTCTAGGTTGAGTCAATTTTAAGAAAGGTATATAATTTTTTTATCTAAACAAAACTTGAAATAAGAGGTAATTGGTAATTTCTAATCAAAATTAACTGCAACTCCAAAACTGTGTATACCTCATTCTACTTTGTTTTTGTGGAAAAAATAACCAAACAGATTAAATGAAAAACCTTACCTGATCCCCCAAAGCTGCTTGTATAAAACTTAACAAAACCTCATAGGTTTGTTTTGTTTCTCTTGTTTTGGGTCTGTAGTTAATCCCTGCTAAATCTTCATTATCTTCAGTGAGTAAACTTGACCCCTTAACTTTGTTTAAGGCTGATTCTACCTCCATTTCAGCACGCTTTTGTCTCCTAAAATATTTTACAATAGTTCAAATATTGAATGAGTTAGCAGCTAATTACATATAAAATTTGTGAAACCAAAAATATTTAAACTTTTATATCATCATCATCATCATATTCAGTTTAACGTCCGTTTTACATGCTAGCATGTGTTGGACGCTTTCTTGAAATTGACTTCCAAGTTATCCTATCCTTCACCAGGTCTCTGCTGACACCTTTTTGCTTGAGATCAATCCTTATCACTTCCTCCCATGTTTTCTTTGGTCTTCCTCTATCAGTGGTTCCTGTCACCTTGATTGTTCTGCATCTACTTGCCCAAGCATTCTTGTCCATTCTCTCCACATGACCAAACCAATGAAGCATCCTACTCTGCATACAGCTGCCAATACTGTCCAGATACAATCACCTTCTGAGTTCATTAGAACTGAGCCTGATACACTTTTCTCTGATGATATCCTGATTGGTCTTGATCATCTGCTTAGCTATCTTGAATACTTCATTCTTCTGGTCATCTCTACACATTATATCTGGAAACCTTCTTTTCTCGGCATCCATCTTTGCTTTGTAGATTGCTTGCCT
>RDPX01000183.1:1088061-1105694 GCA_003991215.1 Morbakka virulenta | reverse complement strand
TTCTATCATTCTTAAAGATTTCCCTCTCCATCGTGTTTCTTGGATGCAGCACAAATCAATGTGTCTTCCCACATTCAGACTACAGAGTCTGAAGCTTGTCATCACTTCTTTCGGTTTCAGTTGATGTAGTAGCTTGATAATGGTCTGATTTGGCCTGCATTGAACAAAAGTCCTACCGTGCACGACACCTTCACTTAAATTAGTTCCAGTCTCATTTACACAGTTATGCAGGATATCCTTGGATGTCATTTCATGGTATGATGAGGCAGTGTTTTTATAGGCTGGATGCCCTTCCTGACACAAACCCATTAAGGTGATGGGGGCCAGTGTTTTTATTGAGACACCATCTCTAGGTGATTGCCATCCAAGGCTGAAGAGCACATCACCTGCCTGTGAGAGAAAGACTATACCCCGCCAGTCCTCAAACTGGTATTTAATGCTTGAATGAGACCAAGCATGGTCTTCAGGGACTTATATCATATCTAAATGAATTTCTCTAAAACATAATGACATAAAATGGGTACTGATTTTTGTTTCCTTTTCTTGTAGTCTTGAAATACTGGGTTAGTAGCCTGCAAGAAATAATCATCTTGCCTGGTTTGCAGCCTTCCTGTGGATGGTGCCTAAAACTTAAACACCCAGAATCCTGTACTGTAAAATGTTTGGGCAGTTGCATGTCTAGCTTAGTAAACAAAACTCCAGTGTCAACAGGGCTGTAACATTCTATGAAAGTGTCATGGATGATAGGGCACTTGGTTCAATACCAGCACTTCAAGGTGGTTATTGAATGACTAAATAAACAAGATGGTCACACATCAACACCATGTCTTGATGTACACCTCACTTTAAAATTTAAAGCTGGCTTTCCTTGGAAATTTTAAGATGGTAGATGGTCAATGAGTTGTGACTCACTGGAGGTATCTGATTTTTTCAACAAGTGTTTCATAATTTCATTTTCCTAGTGAACTTTGAAATTGCATCTATTGAATCTTTCTGGACAGGATGCTGAATGATATGGGAAGTAATTTCTAGAAAAAATTCAAGATAAAATATTTTTTGCAATTAGTTATTGCTTTTAATGCAGTGTGACTCACAGGACAAAAAAACGTGACTCATGGGGCCAATTCAATAAATAACTCAATTTCATGGTAAATACACTTTTGGAACATTTTAAAATGCAATTTGAGAAATAATAACATTATGCAAATTGCACTTGATTTACATTACGTCTCTCTAAAGTTTTCTTTTCAACAAAATCTAGGACATTTGGTGTAAACACTAATTGGGGGTCTCTTGAATTCATATGATAGGTCAGCTGTGGAACAATACAAATTACATCACTTTTATCTTGCCAAGACTGATCCTCTACAAGAGGCCAATGATAAAAACATCCTGCTCTAGCTATGTAAAGTAAATGGACATCCTCACCATCTGTCTCCACAACTAGTGCCATGTAGACTTTTGCTCTTTCTTTGCACTTACCCACTAAGTGTATGGCAACCATTTTTCCAGCACGGATATCACAGTCACTACTGGCACTAGATTGAATTTCTGTGGTTTGATCAGCTTTGTCATCTTCATTTACCTTTTGAGAAGAGTAGAGCTTTGTGGTAAGAGCATTGTTACATGAGCTAATAAGGGCATGGCATTGACTTACCTTTGGAACAGGTATTGCAGATTGGAAAATTTCTGACAAAATGAAACCCTTTAAATCATTTATGATACACAATCTGTTCTTTGTCTTTTCCCATGCCCTGCAATTCAGTGCTGCTCCAACACCATCAACTGGACCTTTCCCGTGACTCTAGTTTATGGTAACATCATGCTTTTCTCTTAGGAAATCAAGTGCTGGCTGTCCCTAATATAGCAGTTTATGGAACAGGATATGCCTCTAGCTTGATTCCAATATCATTTATAAAGTTTGGAAACATTTTGAAAACACTACCTACACCAACAATTGGTACCACCATAACTTTGCTTAGATTCCAGTTGCCAATCAAGTCACAATCAAGCCAGAAAAAATACTTATATAAGTTTCACCAGTATGTATATATTGTAGTTTCAGTATTGTGACTCATGGGACTGTGACTCATGGGACAAAGTTTCAAAATTAAATTTCTGCCATAAATGCAAAGACAGTGAGTAAACATTCATTTCTCCTTAGCACCCTTACAAATAACAACAGAACTGGAAGTGAAGTTCTTTTGGTTCTTGTTACTATAAGGATATACAGAAATGTTTATTTCATAACGTGACTCACGGGACAATATATCTGAGAGTGTTTTAAAACATATTTTAGAAAAGATTGGTAGACTGACTGTTACTTCCTTATTTATAGATTTTCAGAATGGCTTATCATGAAACAAAAATAATTATAAAATTATTACCAAGTACCTAATTGCGCCTGAAAAAGAACAACAAACCTATCACACTTTTCAGGAAAAGAATTATCTAAGCCTATCACACTTTTCAGGAAAAGAATTATCTAAGCCTATCACACTTTTCAGGAAAAGAATTATCTAAGGCTGTGCCTCATGGCAGGAACAGTTCCTAAATATCTAGCAGAATGTTTTACAATGCAAATTTTGTTAATTCTCACACTTGAGACATCATAAGACATTATAAGACACAAACAAACTAATTTCCTTGAATTCCATTTTTAAGGGTACATGTTTACATTACTGTGAAATGGCTATGAAGATGGTCAATGAGTAAACCAGCAAATCTGGACTACTAAAGGGAACTGTCCATGAGCTTCAAAATGGCAATAGGTAGATTTCAAGTTTCTATTAAATTGTTTAAAATTACTATTAATCCATTATGGTACACCCTAACACAGAGAAATGCTGGCATAGTTATTAACATATACTGAGGCAAGTACATAAATGTATATAACTACATAAACTGACAGTTATGTACTTTTTAAAATATTTGATTTCAAATATATATATATATATATAACTTTGCTCTATGAATCTTTGTATCGAGCACTGTATTTGGCATTATTCAATGAAGGTATTTAAACTTGACACAAATACTTACTTGGCTTTCCTTTCTTCAAGCCCTGGTGGCCTGGCCCGCAGGGCTTTGTCTCCCATTTTTGACCCTTCAAAATGCCCAACAAGGGACAGTACTTCACCAGTTGGTTCATCTCGGCTTCTTCTGTCTATTAATGACAGATCAGCCTGCAGTACAAGATTAGAATTCTAGAAGGAAAGCAAGGAAGTGTGTTAAACACAAAATTATATCAACAAAGAAAACAATGATATTTTTATGTCATGTTAGAAATTCACTTTTTCACTCTGAGAAATGAACTTGACAGAATATTCTGCAAACACATGGTGCCTTGCTTAAAATAAAGAGTTAATAAAATATTTTCTATTATTTTTGTGTTTAATGACAAATGTAATGTCATAACAAGGCAATTTTCTAAATATTACGGTAAAGCTGAGGTTATTCAAGTCACATATTTTTAAAGCACTCTTTTAAACTTTCTGAAAAGTACATCTTACATTAATTTCTAAATGTCAATAAGTTTGGGAATCAATTGTAAATATCTGTTCTGCTTCTTGAAGTGTGAGGAAATTTTCAATTTTTTAAAGCAGCCCTTAAATTAAAGCATACTGAATGGACTAGAATATAAAAAAGTTTATTTTCATTATTTCTTAAATGTTAAAACACCTTTCAAAAGATAGGGTTATTGATGCCCTTCAACTGCCTCGTAAAAAGTGAGATAACACCCTAAAATGGTGTTATAATCTACTTGGAGCAAGCTGTATCTTGAAAAAAATACTAATTTTCAGTGAAAAATATTGCCACAGTTACTATATTTGGGTGAAAAAGTACCCAGGAAGCAAATTACCCTTGTATCATTTTAGGCTATTGAATTGTTAAATGTCAAAGTTGGCCAAATCATGCAAGAAGCTAATGTCATACAATTTGACCAGTTTTAACAAAAATTCAAAGTTTGATAGCTTTCAAACCACTTAAGGTATAAAGCTATAATTTTCAGAATAATGTTTGGAAAGACTGATATGATAGAAATTTTAAAAAAATAGATGTCACCCATTGAACCATTGTTGACCTTTAAAGTCAATTAAACTGGGCTAGTATATTGTCATTTTGTAGCCAAATGTGAAAAATCTAGCTGATCTTGAAAATGCTAAGCATTTTGCATTGCGTTAAACCTTTACAAGGCTCAGTCACATTGTTTTATCTTATCTTCAAAAAGTCCTCCACCAGCACAGAAAAAATTGTGTGAAAATATTAATGTTGTCAGGATTGGGTAATTCTGCCATCACTAACAATGTGAGACCTCAGAAAGAAATAAGATTTGTTAATTGTGTGAATTCATTAGGTCTAATATGCTATGGTTAAAATAGAATAAATGAGAACAAAAAATAAAGGTTTGCATTTGATGTTTATTTATGTATATCTATGACTAAAATAAACTCCCTCCCAATTTCATCAAGAAGATGATGAAGTCCAGCTGGTATTGTCCATGTTTGAAGTTAATAGTGATGCCAAGTAGAAAAACCTTAACAATAATTTGATCAAGAATTTCAAATCATGAGAGGAAAATAAATCTGGATGAAAAAAAGTGATGAACAAAAAATGTATTTTGTACACATTGCTGAGAAAAAAAATTCTTCCCAAATAATCAAACCTTGTTCCCCATAAGAAATCTGATATCTCTTTTTTTCAGGATCAAAACAAAGTTGCATATTAATGGGGCAATGCTCCTGAGACTTTAGTGCCATAAAGATCATGAAACTTTTTAATACCAACATTTTTATGATAGCAAAGATAAGTATAAAGATGATGATATTAATCCTTTGACACATAAAGACTAGTATTAAGTTTTAATCAAACATTTACTATGCAAGATTTTTAGTGCTGTGTCCATTTTCATTAGAACCGGGGGGCGGTTTATTCTCTTTGTTACAGTTTTGCAAAACCTGACCATATTTCAAAACCCATTTGGCCACAGAGTTAAGAAATAACCCATTAACTAAGTTTAAAAAAATGTTAAAATTTCAAATTACGGTTCATATCTTAGGGCAAAGTCAACAACAGTCTCAAAATGAAAATTGATTCAATTGGAGAAACTGCTCATGACAACAAGACGCACGTCCAGAGGGATGTCAATGGCATGGAGCAATACAAGTGGCTATGTTTACGTAGCAATACGTGAATTTCAGATGATGGAAACCTAACTTCTGCTGTGGTTGGCAAGTAACACATGCTGGATTAACCTATGTTGCTGTGAATATTTCAGTATCTATTCAGCCTTTTCCAATTGGTATAAATTTCAAGTTAATAGGTATCTACGACTTCATTTCAGTGTGAACTGATTTTGCACAGATTCATTTAATCCGTCATAGCTGAACATTACATAGTCAGTGTGATGTAGAACAAGTATCAGTTGGACTTCTCAAGCTGAGCCAAAGTCTGCTCCATGCAGAAATCCACACCTTATTCCGGTTATTGCCTGGTAAAAAATCCCTGTAAAGCCAATTATGTGGGCTGTAAGTTTCTCTTTTGTCTGATTTTTTAAAAACTCTTTTGACAAACTATTTCATTCCAAACAAGGCTTCAAAAATTTGACCTGCGTTATACAGCCATTGGGTTGCAGCCTGTATTAACATACACTGGTGTTTAATGTTTTTGTGTAACCGGCTAATTATCAAAATATGCTTCAAACTTAAATCTCCAATCAAATTTACTAATCCCTGTTTATGTTAGTAGTATTAGTGCTACCAGCCTTAATCGGTGATAGTGGTATTTATCAAATTTCGACTTACCGCCTTATATTCGTATTGCAGTGATCTTGCCGTTGCATCAGCCATTATCAAGTCTGTTGTACTTTAATAACTCTGCTTTTAAACGTGGTCAAGATATTGGATCTTTTCCAATTGTAGACACACAATCAACTACACCATCGTAGAAGCTCCCTGTACCCTCAACAGTGATGCATGCGTTGCGTTTCTGATAAACATTTTAAATGAGCCTCATTCTCATTTTTTCATAAGCCTCACTGGACAATGTGACCCGACGACAACATGGCGGAGGAAGGTACATTTGATTTCAGTTGTTGCCATACTGCGTTTGAAGCGTGTATAGTAAACCGTGACCCACGAGACATAACAACATTTCAAACTTTATTTGAAGATACTGCAGGAACAGAATTAGAAAAGAAAGGAGTAACCGATCACACCTTGAGGGAATTGTTAAGAGCCCATGTTGAGTCGAAAACGTTAGATTCTATTGTTGATGTAACAGGCAATAGCATAGAAAATTGTGATGGCCCTATAGATACAAGCAGAGAAAAACGGGAAGGGGACCTGGATACTTGTAAGTCATTGTTAGAATATTCGGTAATGTGTGCGGAGAGTGGGCTTTGCACAACAAGCCTGCCAATACTATTGCTCTGCGATGCCATGGACACCTTGACCCTAAGTAGTTGTGAAAAACTGTTTGAATTCGTTCAGCAAAATGTTGATGTCTGGACATCAGAGCCCTTCTTCTCCGCTGGTAAAAATCATTTGCTTAGGATGTGCAACGACATTTTGAGAAGATTATCAAAACTTCAAAATACAGTTTTTTCAGGCAAAATTCAACTGTTCCTTGCCAGACTATTTCCCCTCGAGGAAAAGTCAGCTCTAAACTTAATGAGTAATTTTAACTTGGAGAATGCAACTATTTTCAAACAAAATAGAGATGTAAATGGTTATGAAATGGAAAATAGAAACACAGGAGAGGAAGGGGAAGTTTTGTCTCACCCAGTTGACTTTCCATTGTACAAGAAATTGTGGCGACTCCAAGACTACTTTCGAAGCCCTACCCAATGTTACACTAAAACAGGTTGGGACAGTTTTAGTGAATGTGCTAATGAGGTAAGTTTACAACCGACATCACATTTTTCCAATTTTTTTTTCTTTGGACTTTAGTACTAGTGGGTTCTCCGTACTTTGCACCAATCGGCATACTGGCATTTTGGCTCTTAACTACCACTAACTCTCACCAAGCAGTAAAATAGCCAATACTGCTTCACCCCTTATTGGTATTTAAATACTGTTGTAAATCGTCTTGTTAAAAATTTTACCCTTAAATATATTGCTTAGAACCTCGGCCTTGTTTTGGTATCTTCAGTTATTTTCCTTTTTTTATTATATGAAGACTTAAAAGTTCAAATTGTCATGTGCTGCTTTCCAGAAGTACAAGGATTAATAGTTAAGGATCAAACGGGTTTCATCTTTCATTTTGTACCCAATCTAGGAGAGATATTTTAGAGTAATTTGTATCAAGAGACCGGTACTATGTGGAGTGCTACAGGTCATTCACAGATATACGTGTACCTCATTTAATCCACAGATATAGAAGCTTAAACATTTCCGGAGTCATAAGCTTTTCCTGAGCTACATTTTGAGAGAATTCTTTGATCATCGGGCTACCAGAGTGACAAAGTACAGCTATGTTTTGCTTCAGCAGTGCAGAGCTCATGATAGCAGGAATTATGTTGTTTTGGGGAGTGGTGACATACCTATCTCATGTTTTTTGTGGTTCTTTCTTTAGTAGTGAAAGCTATACCCTAGAAAACTAAGATTTAATGGTGACGGATTGCTTTGCCAAAGGGAATGTATTGTTAGTGATATTTTTCTTCCTACTGTGTTAGTTTCCTTGTCCAATTTTTTTGTTTTTACATTCAAAGTTGTGATCTTATGGACTTTTGGTAATCGTTAGAACTTAGAAAAGGGAGGCTTCTGGTCTTTAATCTGTGGTAGAGGTGATTACCAAGGATTCTTTGGATACCAAAAGAACACAACGCAAATGTACCAATATTTCCAATTGTAGCTTACTCCAGAAGTATCCTTTATTCACTTTCGTGTTCCTAAGTTGACTTTTTTTGCCATGCATAAAGAATTTACACCATGGCAACGACAGTACTAGATAGATAAGTCCTTATACTTTTTCAACTGTGTTGTTTATTTTCACAGATAAGAATATCAACCAGTCTTTTATATCATCTGTGAATAAACAAAGAAAGGGTACCTAGAACATTTTATCATAAGGCAGTTATAATTGTCTATGCCCCTCCCTCCCCCCCCCCCCTAAGTCTTTGGATGGCACTTTCTTTACAAGTAGAGAACAAAGGCTGGTATTTAATTCAGATTTGGTAATAGACAGTTTCAATTATAAATGATCTTGAAGTTTTAAGTTCATAAAAATTCAGAGTTAATTATTTCTTGCACATCTTTCAGGTAACATGTCCATTTCTTTCAGACCAGATTTGTTGTGTGGCTGAAGGGCCCTCAAGGCATGAGGCATAGGAGTTGTCTTATGGTATTGGACTTCTTCAGGATCTCCAGCTTGAGCCATTGGTATGTCAGGTTGTTTAGGTTGAACAATGGGTTCATCTGCAAGACTGTCACAGGGTGGCTCGACAAGTGGCAGAGTATCAGGTTGTTCAGTCTCTTGAGTTTTGTTTGGTTTGTGGCCTGCTGAGGTGGTGGACATCTCAGATGTCACATACTGAGGACTTACTCTTTGCCACTGTTGTGGTGGGTGAGGGCAGTGTGGCTAAAGGAGCCCTGGCAATTACTGGGTGGTAGAGGCACAGGAATTTTCTATTTCTTAGGGTTATTCTCCCTGAGGCATCAACTCTGATGATATACTGGTTGAATTGACAGACTTCTATGACTATTCCTGTTTTATCCCATTTTGTTATGGTGGGACAGATAGTAAAGCAAAGGCTAAGATACTTTGGACATATAATAAGGAAATATGGATGTTTGGAAAAGGACCTTATTTTATTGGTTTGCAAGGGAGGAAGGAAAAGATGAAGACCATGACAAAGATGAATAGATGGTGAAAGATGACATACGAGATGGAGTGAAGTGGAGGCAGACAGTGCATAATGTCACCAGGAGTTGACACCAACTCGAAGGAACCTGATGGTGATCATCACAGAATAAGGCATCTAAAGGGATAAAATCATTGTTTCCATTGATATCACATATTATCCACAAGTATTCCCTCTTCCAGAAATATGACTCAGTAGTAAAGAAAGAAACACAACAAACACAAAATAATGATGACACCACTCTTCAAAGTAACTCAGTTATTGTCACCATGAGGTCTCCACTCTTGAAGTAAATAGAGTTGTACCAAGTCACTTGACTAGCACAATGACCGGGCAAGTATCTTTCAAAATATAGCTCAGGAAAATTTCATGACTCATGACATGATAAAGCACCTATATCTGAGAATTAAGTAATGGGTATTTCTGAATTAGGTGTAGAGATATACATAGCATACATATCTTATCTGTGGCTTCCACTGAGTCAAGAATTTTCAAGACTTAATTTACTATGTGGAAGTGGTAGACACATGTTAGATGATGGTATGATGGGAGTTGGTCATTCACCAGTAATTAAAGAAAACATCCCGAATTAAAAAAATATATATTTGCATTCCTCATACAACCATAACCAGTCTTAATAGAGTATGATGCAAAGCAGATGGTAAGAGAACTATACCACTTTCCTTTAATGTTTGACTTTTTGCCACTCTGAGATAATTAAAAGTGAGAATTGCCTTGAAATGTGGTCTGCAAGCTGATTAGACTGCACTAAGATTCTACAATATGACATTGTTCCCTACCCAAAAATATGAATAACTTTAGATATACTAATCTCAGTTTGATGCAAACTTACATTCTGGTGGTTTTTTATCCAAGTAATTTTGAAATCACACCAAAAATTGAAAAAATGCCAACAGCTATTAAATGATTTTTCTACATACCCTTCATTTTCAATGTCAAATTATTCCTGAAAGGTGGGGAAATTCTACACAAAAGCCCCTGTTTACCATTCACAATTACCTGTAAAGAAAGTGTGTGCTCTTTAAGGAAGACTTCAAAGAGATGATGTAGAGATATTTATTGACATACCAAAGTGCAGTTTGTCAGCATATGATGGATGCCAAATTGATTAAAATTCATTTCACTATCATGTATTTGAATAACTATGTAAGTTGTAATAGCAGCCACAAATCTTTCTTTAAGTCTTCTTCCTTACCCCTCAGCTGCTCCCAGTTAGAGGTTGTCACAGTGGATCACATGCCTCCATTTGCTGTGGTCAGCAGCATCTTGCCTTCTCACTCCCATCCCCCAAATCTTTCTTTAAGTGATTTAATTAAATCACAAAAGTAAATAAGGAGACAAAAATCACATTTGATCATACATAGAGATCAGAAAACACTAAGTGCACCCACAGTAAGCTAAATGCCATTTCTATAGACAGTGTAATGCCCTGGTTGTGATAGTGAGCTTGTTTTGTGAATTTTTGGCCATTGGTTGCTGGATGGAGCATATGCTATGGCATGCCTAAAAGCTTTCCAAAAACCCATAGGAGTGCATAAGTTTTTATAAACATCTTTTTCATCACAGTTGACTTCACAAACAAGAGCTACACAACACAAAATACCATAAGCATCTTACATAGTTGTTTGGTTTCATAGAAGTTATCAACCTTGCATTTTGTCCCTCAAATGCAGCTCCACACCCTCATCATGGGAGATGGAAGCAGAGCATTTATATGTTGCTGACAGAGCTACCTTATTCATATAATTTTTGGCATGTGTAAATTTTTGTACAATTTCCTGCAAAAAGCTGAAAATGTACCAAAATTTGTACAGATATTACGTGCAAACGGTATGTGCACCAAAATTAATACACACAAAATCTAAAAAAAAATAGCATTTTAAATCAATGAAAAAAAATTTTTTTTGCATCATAACAGTGGAAAAAAATATACAATAAGCAGTTAGTCAATAACAATTGTATTTAATTGACCATCGTGTTCATCATTTGGCACTTCTATCTTGATTTGCATTTCTTGCAGCAATATTAGCAAACATTGTTCTAATATCTTCCAACTTTTCATTCTTTGATTTTGTACCAAAAGCTTTGGTTCTTTTTGACAATGAGGGTTTGGAACGGTTCTGCACTTGGTTCAAATTGGGCCGATTGCTGTTTGTGGATCCAAAGATTCCCATGATTATAACCTCTTCTGGTTCCTCATAACTTTCTTTGAAAAGCTCTAAGTATTTTTTATTAGTTGATTGCTCTTTACTGTGCCAGGCATTCGAACTATTAATGAACAAGGAATTTTGAGTCCTCCTTGGACCAAGGGAGATCTTCGGTAATGATATTTTGTTCATATTTCGTTTAAATATTATTGATATTTTGTTGATATTCATTTTTATATATCAAAAAACTTCATTAACATAGTTTATTTTGTGTTATAAAAAATTGTCTTTTTCCCTTTTATGCCAAAATTAGTACATGCAAAATACGATCAAAGTGAGGTGTGCCAAAATTAGTACATACCAAAATTTATACAAATAAGGTATGGTAAACCCAAAAGAAACTGAGTAGTAGGGATAGTTCTTTTAAAAAGTTTGAAGATGAGATTATAAATAATGATGAGGACCCTAACTCTTATTTCAGGATCCATATCGCTACTCTGAATGTTGGTACATTCAATGGTGGAGCAAATGAAATTGTTAAAATGTTGAGTTGACATTAAGTGGATATCTGCTGTGTACAGAGACACACTACCATGGAGGCTCAGCACATTTTTTAAGGGGAGAGAATGCATGTATAGGATAGAGTGGACTGGTCTTGAGTCAGGACAACAAGGAGTCGGAATTTTTATCACAAAAAAACTTTTTGGAGATATCACATCTGTAGATCATATTGACTTTGGAATCATGTCAATAAAATTACTGATTTGTAAGACTATCACCCAAATAGTGAGTGGTAATGCACCTCAGCAAGGAAGCTTGAATGCAGGATAAATTCTACCATAACCTCATTGGTCACATAAAGAATGTACCAACAAACTTGCTTCTCTTAATTGGTGTTGACCTTAATGATATTATTGGAGGTGAAGGGAAAGATTTTCATGGACACCACAGTGGCTATAGTATCAGGTCGAGGAATAGTAGGCCTGCACATCAAACACTTCTTTTCTGCAAGTAACCTTGCCATCACAGATACTTTCTTTATAAAACCCCAGAGTCAATTGATCACCTATAGCTCTGAAGATAACACTTCCCAAACCGATTATATTTTGGCGTGTTTTATGCAAAGAGTATTGCAAGGTAAGGAGGAAGTTGGAAATGAGGAATGTGTGCCCCTCCCAACATTAAAACCAATAAGACCGGTAATTGTCCCTAACCTGGAGCTATGGAAGATCAAAGACCCTGAAATTTCTAACAAATATAAAGAACTAGTTGAAAAATCATGTAAAGACATAAAGAAAGATAGGGTGTTGACCAGCTTTGAGATTCTTTCAGGGACTGCCTGAACAAGTCACCAGTTAAAAGCACCAATTTCCTAAACAATTGGTGCTTGTAATTGGTGATATTGCATCAAGGGACAAATTTATTTTAGGAAAATTGTAGACTTCTATGACCATTTCTTTTTGTTTTTCAAAATTTTGTTCTGGTTTGGTTCAAGCAATATTTGTCTTGGTGTTTTTGGCAAGGCCATGTATTTGTAGAGGAGAGATACCAAATGAGCCTAGATATAATGTGGTTTATCTCTTCCTCCTGAATATTTTTTTCAGTTTCTTTCAGTATCTGAATTTTGGCACTATGATCATTAACCAGGTTGTCCATTTCATCATTACCATTTAAACACTTAAGATGTAGTTTCAATTGTTTCAGTTATATCATTGGTTTGAAAATTGGGGCATAAGGGGCTTTTTTTATTTCTACCCAGATGTTTAATGTACCCTCTAGTTAGCATGAGTGATACACGTACATACATACATACATACATACATACATACATACATACATACATGCATACATGCATACATGCATACATACATTCATACATACATTCATACATATATATATATATACATATTCATTACATACCTTCTAAATTCATAAATACATACATGTATACATACATAATAATTAGTACTTACCAATCTTTATGTCATGAACCTTTTTTATTGCTGGTTTTATTTCATTTCTTAAAAAAAGGTACTTCGTGTCTTAGCCAGCCACCGCCTGGAGCATATACAACGACGACGAAAAAGCATNTACATACATACATACATACATACATACATACATGCATACATGCATACATACATTCATACATACATTCATACATATATATATATATACATATTCATTACATACCTTCTAAATTCATAAATACATACATGTATACATACATAATAATTAGTACTTACCAATCTTTATGTCATGAACCTTTTTTATTGCTGGTTTTATTTCATTTCTTAAAAAAAGGTACTTCGTGTCTTTGCCAGCCACCGCCTGGAGCATATAAAACGACGACGAAAAAGCATGGAAACAGCGGATAAAGTGAGTTTTACAGATGTACTTAGAGACACAAATGAAAATCAGTACTTCCCGAAATATTTAACAAATGAAAATCTTATGGACCTGCAACTTAATGATGGTAACTTTCGAAGTCAGGTTCTTCTTCAGCTGCTAATAATCTTTCAATACCTGAAAGGTAATGTCAAATTCAAGCAACCTACGTATTTTTTAAGTGAATCACAAAATCAGTGGATTTCTCAAAGTCAAGCAGAAGTATACCGTTTGTTGAAGCAGATTCCACCAGATGGAGAGCTTCTATGTGATACTATTCAGCATGTCTCATGGCGAGATGAAAACTGGATCAACTGGAAGAATGAAGGATGCCCGAGTTTTGCCACCTTTTCAAACGAAGATGAAAGCGCAACACCTGCAAAGAGAGCTAGAAAACTCAGCATAGGAGATGATTTGCTCTGTGGAAGTCAAAAACAGTACAGTCTTGGAAATCAAGAGCTCACACGATTGTGGAATATCTGCCCAGATAACCTGGAGGCTTGCAAACTAGAGAACAGGAAGAAATTTCTCCCGAGCCTAGATGAATTTTTCAAGGATGCAATCGAGCAAGCAGATCCAGAGGCAGGAATCGAGGAAGAATATAAACTTGTGAACAATAGTAACTTTTGCTGGCGTGCATTACGCCTTTTAGCTAGACGAAGTAATAATTTCTTTACGCAAAGCACACACCCTTTTAAAGCATTGCCAGAGTATCTTAGCAACGTTGTTACCCAGTTAGCAAAAGTACCAAATAAAATAGAAGATACTGGAATCCCATTAGAGGGAAATGAAAAGTCCTAAGATACCCATAAATAAGTTGGTTTATTGCAAAACGTGTATCCAATTTTCAGTCCATAAAAGTATCATTGTTTGCATCGTATTGGGGTCGTCATCTTTAGTAATTCTTGTTAATTTCCTACCAAAGTTGTGAAGCAGTAGGTAGCCGTCTGTTTTTATATACATTTCCTCTGCTCGTGTATTTATTGGATTGTATGTCCAACAAAATATTAAGACAGTGGAGAGCTACAAGTATTTTTTCTGTCATGTTCTGTCAGTCTAACAAAACTAAAATTTCCAATCTGCTGACATTTAAAGTACGACTGATAAAGGATGAAATTGATGTTGTTTTAGTAAACTTGTTTCGAATTTCTTCTTGCCCTTCAGAGAGAAATCGTACCTTATGAATACATTCTTTATTTTCAAATACTTAAAATTTTTAGTTTTGTGTGATGTTTTTTGCAGTGCAAGTTGGAACGAATCTCTGATTTAAACAAAGATCGACGGGGTACGCCAGACGTGCTTGGAAAAGTAAAATAAAAAAAGAACTATGCTGTACCTTCATTGATAGCAATGTCCAGTATATGAGGCGGCAAGTGTTGAAAGAACATCAAATTTTTTTACTGGAGGGCAAAGGACGATCGTAGTTGGTGTTGGCTTTCCCCCCCCCCCCTCCCTTCCGTCCCAACCCCATAAAAATTACCTTTAAATTAACACACTCCTGCCTTCTTGATTTTCAACACCGTAACATCCAGCGACTCCCCAAGAGAGTTGCGATATAAAAATGTGCCTTGTAGCGTTAGAACCAGTAAGTCACCTGAAAATTTAAACCGAAGACCCAGGTATTCAATACAATTCGAAAATTTCTAGTGTTTTACACCATGAGGAACACGCGTTTTCGCTTGAACTGAAATTCGAACCACAAAACAAATTGAGACTATACAAGTCATACCTTCCTTATTTGCAACTTATTTACATAAGCTAAGTTGCGGCTTCTGCTGGGTTCATACTTTTTTAGCAAACACTTTACAGAAGACTTCTTTGGGGTTGACCCGAAGGAACAGTTGACTGAAGTAAATATTTGAAACCAGAAGTTTGGAGTATTTATATTTTTCACCTCGGCTTGCACTAGAAAAGGAAGATCGTCTCCTACATCACATCATCTTTAACTGGGAAGAAATAATGAACATTCGGCGCAGATTGTAAGATTGGTACTGCACATTTGACAACAAATGTTTTTCATGATATACAGTGTTACAGGAGCATCAATAAAGCTATACGCCGTACTTTGAACTAAGGTTCTTAAAGGTCAAGTATATTCTCCAGGTCACCATTGTTTTTCGACGCGGGCTGAACACAGGTGTTCAATGGGTATCCGGTCTGCCTGAATTGTTTTAACCACAATGTTTCAGAGATTTGACATAATGTAACAAGTAATATAAATCGAGGTGAAATTAAAAATTGACTTTATTCATCTGACAATCCAAATGAAACAGATTCGAGAAGTTGCCATGTGTCTACTGTTGCGTTTTATCATCCATATTTACTCTCTTCGATTGTAGGGGTATTCGAAAAATCGAAAAGCTAAAACTCATTTTTTAAACCATTCGCAACCTTACTTCTTTCATTTGCTTACAAATTTGAAGAAAACGTATCTTTCTGAAGTGAACAAATAAAACAGAGAGCCATCATTTTGTATCACCTACGATCACACAAAACTTAAATGAATTCTTTTTCTCGTTTAATATCAGTGTTCTGCACAGTTCAACACACATAAGTAAATACTGTATACCAATATATAACAAAAAAAACGCTGCCGAAAACCCCTTCGCTTAAACAAAAACGATCAACTGCAAAAAAAACCTGACGTAACCATGGGTAGGCCATGGATTTATCATATTCTGTCTAAATTGGGAGAAAAAGTCTAAAAGGAAGACTGGACTGTACAGAGGACAACCCAATCTTTCTCCAAGATGCAAAGGGAAAACAAAGAGACACGAGAAGAAAAGACATGAGAATATTCAAGGACACAGGATTTAAAATTGACAGAGACAAACCACAAACAAGTAGCCTTCCTCGACATCACCTATGATTTCACAACCTCTAGACACCGCCCATACAAGAAGGAAAATGATAAACTTTTCTTCATTATTACTTTTTCAAACATCCAACAACCACCAAAATACCAAAATCTGTCAGCAAGAGACTATCTGAAAACTCCTCCAATATATAAGTATTCAACAACGCCAAACCCGAGTACGAAGTTGACATCAAACGTAGTGGATAGCTCACACCGTTTTTATTGGACCACGTCAATCACACAACTGCATAAGAAAATAAAGCATCATCTCATTCAACCCTCTTTGTAACGAAAGTGTCCAAACAAACATCGAAAAAACCTTCCTACATCTCAGCGGCAAACATTTCCCCAAGTTCAGCAAGCTCCACCAGATATTTTAACAGGAACACCATGAAACGAGGCTTCACCTGTGCAGAAAATATGCCCAAAATCGTCAAACAGCAACCTTAACTGCAAAACAACAACAACAAATCAAACTTGCAACTGCAGAACAAAAACTCAATACTTTCTTCCAGGAAAATTCACTACAACTAATATCATCTGCAGCGCTACAGTATCATTAATGTCACTCGCAGGAACGCCAACAATACCGAACATCGAAAGGGATACATAGGATTAACCGAAGGACCATGAAACCAAAGATACTCTCAACACAAACCATCATTTAATCACAGGAAATACTAACACAGCACAACACTATCCAATTTCGCATCGGAAGCGAAGAGAAAAAAAGGAAAATTACCGAAGTATGTTTCTCTATCCTCAAATCAAACCCAGCCTACAATAACAATAAAGCATGCCTCCTTTGTCCAACTGAAAAAATGTCTGTTACAACATGCAACTTCAAAAACCAGCTTCTCAACAAATGATCACAACTTATTTCAAAATGCCGACATGAAAACAAATTCCTTCTCCCCAACGTCATACCAAACGGCTAACAACAACCGAACACCTGTTTGCACAGTTTGAAAACAAACCATTCCTCAGTAATTTTTAAACCATAACTGCACGGGACTTTCTTTCTTTCTCAGAAAATTAAGTTAACGCATTGTAATGCGCCGTTGTCACTTGTATTTTTTTATGAACCGCCTATTTTGTTTTATCTATATAAGCTTGTAAAGTATTTGTACAATTATTGTCAGATGATCAAAATATCGTGAAACTACTAGTCGCAATTCTAATTTTTATTTTTCCTGTTTTACCTTATGTAAAAATTGCTCTGCTATATGCATTGAGCAACTCCGCCATGGCCGGTACCAAGCCCGGATGAGACAGGAGGAGGGTTCGGCAAGGGACCAATAACCCCTAACCCTAAACAAACCACCCATCACGGAAATTTGGCCAGAACACCATTATA
>RDPX01000183.1:1051749-1085590 GCA_003991215.1 Morbakka virulenta | reverse complement strand
CGTGATGTCCATGCTACTCTATGGAGGAGAGATGTGGAAATTAAATGGAAATGATGTCACCAGACTGGAAATATTCCAGAGAAAATGTCTGAAAAGGATTCTCCGTATCTTCTGGCCCACAAAAGTCACAAACACCGAGCTCTACCTTAGGACGAAGACCAATCCAGTAGGAGAGCTCATAAGGTGTAGGAGATGGAGATGGATTGGACATACCCTGAGGAAACCACAAAACGATAGCTGTAGAGTAGCCCTAACATGGACACCAGAGGGGAAAAGAAAGAGAGGACGCCCGCGAACAACATGGCGGAGGAGTGCGGAAGCAGAAAGAAATGACCTGGGATGGCAAACATGGAACAAAGTTAGGAACATAGCCAAAGACAGAGAGAGATGGCGGAAGATGCTGTCAAGCCTTATGAGCCGCCCATGGCTCGAAGAGGATAAGTAAGTAAGTAAGTAAGTAAGCAAATATGCATTGAGCAATTTTTGATATATATATATAAATTTGTGTGTGTATAAGTGTATGTATGTATGTGTGTTTGAAATACAAGAACAGTCAGAAACCAAGAGTCATCCAGAAGGTTTAGCTGTTAAAAACATCTGCGTCCTTACTCTACCCCAATCCCCTCAGCACCACCACCGTTCACTATGCTTAACCAACATTTTCCCATTAAAATGTCTTACAATATCTGGGAATCTACACTAGCGTAACAAAATTTTTCATTCCAAAGGAAAGGCACAAAGACAATATTGGGTTTTTTAATTTTTTTTGTTACAATAAATATCTCGGTGCCATTGAAGCCATTGTATTTTCCCAATGTAGAAACATGGGCAACCGTTAGGACGCAATTCTTCATTTGGAAAATTCCGACTGTATATTTGAAAAACTGTTCCAAAATAGACGCTTTTGAGAAATAAAAATTTTCCAACTTGGTAAATAGTCTTCACGATTACATGCCAAAAATAACCAAATCATTATCAAACGCAAATAATTTATTGTTGAGAAATTGAGAGGAGCAATTCATCACAAATCAAGTGAATTCTCAACTTTTCAACATATCTGGCTGATGACTACGTCTTGATCCCAATTTCGTTGGTGTTGTTTTTACAGGCATGCACACTTAATACAATGATTGTCCAGGTAGAATAGTTTTAGTTTAACTATTGAAAATGATTCAACAGTACTCCAAAGATTTGCTAGAAAATAATGAAGAAACCAGTCGAAATCATCCAAATTACCATGATGTGATGATGCAAGTGCTTGATGAACCAATGTTGGCGGTCAGCACCCTTCGGGCATGACAAGGTAGCGAAGTTATGATGCACTGACATTACCAATTTTAGTTTATCACAATATACAACTCCCCCGTGAACACTAGGTTTATTTAAAATGTACTGATATGTCAGGCCAGGCCAGCTCTTTCCCTGCTACTGGCAACATGTAATCCAGTATATTCTGTTGCATGGTCGAGTGGTCAGCGACTAAACCGGCTCCCCATCCAGTTTCCAAATCTGGTCAGGAGGGTGGCCAGCAGCCCAGTAGGAATAAAAACAAGACCTAACAAAGGGCGGATGAACTCTTTAGAGTCAACGGCCAGCTAGCTAGAAATGGTGTCTCAATAAAAACACCCTGCAGAAAGAACTTTGGGCCTCTACTGCGGATTCTTTTTGCCCTTGGTATACAGCCTTGACAAAAACAAACGTGCATACAGCAACGACGTAAAGGGGAGTATGGATCAAACATCCACTGTAGGGGTTTGCTGAACACGCAGATCTGCCCAGATCGTCACCATGCTACTGTGTGCTACCGCATAGCTACATGGAATTTCAGGAGACTACACCAAGCAGGGAAGTTGGAAAACGTTGCGAGAGAAATGGTGAGAGTAAATATTGACATACTAGGATTGAGTGAAGTCAGATGGTTAGAATCAGGAAAAATCAATTTAACGAACAACACCATATTCTTACACTCCGGACCAGATTAAGAACACATTCATGGTGTTGTAATCCTACTTGGACCAAACATAGGAGATTGTCTACTTGGCTACTGGACTGTTTCCGATCGAATAATTTTGGTTAACTTGAAAAGAGGTCCATTTAACACCATCATCATTCAAGTATATGCACCAACATCCAATACCAATGAGAATGACATTGAAAACCTTTATGCAGACCTGGATAAAGCCATGGCGCAATGCAAATCTAAAGAGATTGCGTTTGTCATAGGTGACCTTAATGCTAACGTTGGTGAAGTTAGTCAATCAAATGTTGTAGGACCACAAGGACTGGGCGAAATGATAGTGGATATACCTTGGTTCAGTGGTGTAAAGGAAATAACCAGGTGATCACTAATACGTACTTTCAACATCATCCCAGACGTCTATGGACATGGAGAAGCCCAAATGGCTGCTCAAGGAACCAGATTGATTTCATAACAATCAATAAGAGATTCAGAAGTGTTATCCAGGTACAGATTGTAACGGTGATCATGCTCTATTAGTTGCTTCTGTCAAGCTGAAATTGAAGAAACTGATAGACCAAAGAAGGTGATACAGCGTGACCTAGACCAAGTGAAATCCAATGATGTGAAAACGGCTTTTCAACAAAAAGTTAAACTTCACATGAAAAATAATAAGGAGAACAACAGAGCAGTAGATAACTATGAACAAGTTTGTTTTGGCAATTAGTAAAGCCACTGAAGAAAGCATACCTCCTGTAACACAAAGGAAGAAACAGGAATTGATGACGGGCGAGATTTTAGAACTAATGGAAAAGCGTAGAAGAGTTAATAGATGGTCAGAAAAATATGACAGATTAAACAGGGAGGTACGTATATAATGTCGGCAAGCAAAGGAGTGTATGTACATGAAATAGTGCGAAGAACTAGCACAAATGGAGAAGACCAACTCACAGAAGTTACATGACATGGTGCGACGGGTTATCTCAAGTAAAAAGAGTGTTACACCCAGCTGCATTGAAGCAAAGGATGGAAGTATTTTGGTTAATCAAGTGGAAATGTTACATCGATGGAAAGAGTATATAGAAGAGTTGTTTGCTGATAACAGAGGAGAAATAAATATTTCCCAGAAACAAGGAGGCAACCCGATTTTGAAAGTGGAAAAAGCTGTAAAGAACATGAAAAGAGGTAAAGCTGGGGGCCCGGATGGATTTGTAGCAGAAACAATCTTGGCACTAGAAGAGTTTGAAATTGAACATAGAACAAGATTAGCAAACAAAATCTGTGAGGAAGGTCATTTTCGAGAGATGATGTGCAGATCTATCGTTATCACTCTGTCCTAGAAAACAGGGGGTACGAAATGTGAGTTTGTCAGAACAATCAGCTTAATGAGCCAACTAACGAAGCTGATTCTTAGAGTTGTTCTAGGTAGGATGCGGGGTCGAACAGCTGGAGAGGTAGCAGAAGAACAGTATGGTTTCACAACCGATAAGAGCACACGAAGTGCCATCTTCGAACTGAAAATATTAGAAGAGAAAGCAGTTAGTATGCAAAAAGAAGTACATGTTTGTTTCATTGACTATGTGAAAGCCTTTGATCGAGTTAGATTGACTATGCGAAAGCCTTTGATCGAGTTAGACACAAGCCTTTGTTTGAAATTCTGGATAAACAGGATATTGAACTGTTGAAAAACTTATACTGGGAACAAAAGGCAGCTGTGAGACTCAATGGCCAAGTTAGTGAGCACGCCGAAATAAGGAGAGTGAGACAGGGTTGTATACTATCTCCTAATGTGTTCTCACTTTACACGGGAATGATCATGCGAAACATTAAGGACATGAAAGCAATATCTATTGGTGGAATAAATGTTAACAACATCAGATATGCAGATGACACAGCGTTGATGGCAGACAGTGAAGAAAATCTACAAAACATTGTGGACACTGTGGCAGAATAAAACGAAAAGAAAGGATTGGAGATAAAGAGAAAGAATTCAATTGTTATGGTATTTTCAAAAAAAGAAGGAAATGAGATGTATGATCCGGATTAAGGGCCAAGAACTGGAGAAAGTTGAACAATTTGTTTAACTGGGTAGTTTGGTTTCAACAGACACTAGATCAGAGGTGGAAATAAAGAGAAGAATTGGCATTGTAAAAACAAACTTTAAAAAGTTGGAGAAGGTTCTACGGTCCAGTAGTGTGACAATTGAAACTAGAATTAGGATACTTAAATGCTACCTGTGGTCAACTCTACTATATGGTTGCGAGAGTTGGACTATTACAAAAAGTCTGGAAGACAGGATTAGAGCAGTGGAAATGTGGCTTCTAAGGAGAATGTTGAGGGTATCTTGGACAGACAGGATAACCAATGTGGATGTTCTGCTTAAGGCTGGAACTAATAGATGTTTATTACAGACGATCGTGAACAGGCAGATTCGATTTGTAGGGCATGTAATGAGGAACGAGAGGCTTGAGGAGGTTGTACTGACTGGTCGTGTAGAAGGAAAAAGATAAAGGGGAAGACAAAGAACTACGTACTGGGCATGGTTAGAAAGTGCAACTGGTTAAAGACCCACTGTGCTCACTCAGGGTCTGAAGAACCACTAAGAGAAGGAAGTTATGGCTGCCGCCTGCACCAGAATTCTGGCACGCCACTTAGATTCACTGATCTGGCAGCATCCTAGCTGACCTTATTTTAATGCCTGTGTGCACATTTGTACCCCATAAAAGATGGTTGGGGCAAAAAACTATGGCAGGCAGGGTCTTCTTGGTAGCTTGATACACATAATAGTGAAATGTTTACCTGATCTCTGACAACCCTTCAGCCCTATCGCCTTGCTTCCTGAAAGAAGCTCGTGGATTGTTATTAATGTCTGCTGTACCAAAAATGTATTGCTTTAAACAAAAAATCATTAAAGATCTAAAAGACTGAACAACGAGAATTCACCAAATTACTAATGTGGGCATTGTGTGGCCCTGTTATACATCAAAAAGTTGGTGGTTCAATATTTTTGTAATTTATGATAGGCATACGCTTTTCAACCCCCCTCCCTTGAGCTGGGACTGGACATTAGACATCACTGTTAAAATCGAATATCGCACAAGAATTAATAGTATGTTTAGGTACTTGTCGGTTATCCCTCCCCTCCACTACCCCTTCACGATGAAATTCCATTTTTAACCTCAATTTATTGTGCCATACGTCAAAAAAGTATACATAAATATAAACAAGTCTTTGTAATTCTACTGAGAGGGTACTATGTTGCAACTTTATAAAAATTTCCCTATTTGAAACCTTTTCTTTCAATTTCGCAATTTTCCTATCAAGGCGGCCTCCCTGTTCATGTGTCTGAACTTCAACAATGTAAACATAAAAATTATGTATGAAAATAAATGTCTTTATAATGCTACTGCTACCTTAAATACAATTCAGGTACCCAGTATGTTGCAATATTAGCAATTATTTACTCATACAAGTCAACGTGGCGATGTATTTCCCGCCACATCCATTCACAAAAATATAAGTCGAAGATGTGACTGTGTGTTCCGCTGTCTCGATTATTTTGTTCCTTTGAATATTTCTATGAACATTCTACATTTTTGGTATCTCCACCCTTTTGAGGGTATACCAAAAAAAGGCTATGGTTAACCGTAAGATGATTAAAACCTATACCTTGTATGACTGCTAAGCCACCATACGCCCTCCATTTGAGGCTATCGTAGTTACTCGTCGTAATGGATTGAGAATGATTTGAAGCAAAGTAGCTAGCTGCACTGCAATCGGTCACTGAGAACATAATACTCTATTTTGTTGCACGAACACCCCCGAGTTTGGAAGCACACAATCTTGACCCCTTTTTCGTATTGTAAAGAGGAATTTCTCAACTTCCACCTTCATGTTTGGCCCAATTATTAAGAAGGTTAGCACGTATTGTAAAGAGGAATTTCTCAACTTCCACCTTCATGTTTGGCCCAATTATTAAAAAGGTTAGCACGATATACCTCTCCCAAATAATTATCAAAATCAATTGTAGTTTCTTTTCCTACTCTAAGTTCTTCCTTCATAAATGCCATTTTTTGTATGCTCTCTTGACCAAGAATATACAAACAAAATTATATATCTTTAGGCCAATTTCAAGCCTTCCAGACAGGTTTCTTTTCATAATAGAAATTTTGTTCTACACTTATGAGAGCGACATTTCCATCTGTTTCCCTCAATCTCGCAGTTGTTAGGTTATTGCATGGCCGTTTACATAAAAGTCTCGGATTATGCAAATTATTGACCCCAGATTGCGAAATGTTTAAATAAGAAATAAGGTTTCATGCTGTAAATTGCATCACAAAGATTATTTTCATATATACATATTTGTTGAAGCTTTTTTCATGTTTCTTGAAGCTTGGCACACTAGATTGACGTTAAAAATGAAAAATGAAACTGGGAGGGTACAGGGTGTAACAGACAATTAACCATGTTTATAATTGGTTTGAAAGACATTGCTTTCATTTTGCTTCAGTCTGGAGGCTGTGACCCTGAAAACATTACTTCCCTTTAATACGATTGGTGCAGTCAGAATTTTGGTGCCTTTTATGATTCACCCTTGGAAATTTCTGTAATAAATGCGGCAAAAATCAATGGAATCGGCAAACAAAGATCGCAGCTTATAACATTGTTTTAATTTTCTGTTTGTCCCTGCAAACATTTCCCACTATTTCTGTGGCTTTAGCATCATATGAAATGCCACTTAGCAAGCTCAGCTTGAGTGATAAAAACTTTCTACGGACTGCTATGTCTCTTGGTCGTTTGGTGAATCTGACGATGATCAAGATTGAGACGGAATGATGGCGAAAAATGAAAAGTAAGACTATCATTATCAATTTTGCGCGCATGAAAGAACGCAAGGCTCCACTGGAAAGCTATTTTTATGTAGAAATAAATACTTTAACTTTGGTTTTGAGACGTTTGTTTGTTTGTTTTCTGTTCCTCGTCTTCACTATAAGTATAATAAAGCAATTCTAATAGGAATAATCCTAACCGGATGATTTACGGGTTTAGAGTTTGAGCTAGAATTTGAAGGAGGACCTGACTTATTGTTAGGATCAGCAATCATCATCCAAACAGTTGTTATCCAGAGGGAAGTTATCTGGGTAGAAATGATTCGTGTAAGAATTCTCTGAGGAACTGGAATGTGGAGGAACAACAGGAACGTTCCCCCTGGTAATCTTATGTGTTTCCTCCCGATGCCCTGCAACTCATACCTAAAACATAAGATGTAATACAAAAAAATTGACGACATCATTTTCCCAATTAATTGATTCGAGTTTTTAGGTTCCCTGCTAAATGTCTTGAGTTAGTGTCAGCCTTAGTTTCTTGGAGCAAATTGAAATTGATTTATTGTGGGTCTTTTGGGGGAATAGATGAAAGAATTTCTGGTACAAAACCGGGAAGTATCGAGATGCAATTGACACAGATACCACAGGTAACGGAATTTTATTACTTGGGAAAGCACAATACAGAGAGATGGTGGAGTGACTGTGGAGTTTACCCGAAGAATCCAATGAGGCTGGAACAACTGGGAAAAGATGACTGGCGTTTTTTGCAGCAGAAGAATTGTACCAAAGGTCAAGGATAAAATTTATAAGGTGATACGTCAACCAGCAATGCTCTGTGGACCGGAAACTCTGCCATTCAGTATGCGGGACACCAAGAGACTGGAAGTGATGGAAATGGAAATGTGTAGATGAGCATGTGGACATACGTTACGAGATCACGCGAGGAATGATAATATTGGAGAGAGGGTGGGTGTTGAGAACATCACAGAGAGATGCAGAAGAGCAATGTTGAGATGGTTCGGGCATGTTGAAAGACAAGAGAACTATGTCTGGCAGAGAATAATGGAGATAGCATCATCTGGTAGGAGAAGAATAGGACGCCCCAAGCTAAGGTGGATGGAATGCATCCGAAAGGACATGGAGGGAGTTGGGATAGAAGAGGATGGCGCCCTGGATCGAACATCATGGAGGAGATTGACTGCCGCAGATATCTCAAGCTGAAAGTGAAATAAAGCTAGAAGAAGGAAGAAGAAAAGATTTCTAAGAAACTATGTTGGCAAGACCTTCCTGGCCAAAATCGTACATTTGGATAGAAGTTAAATCAAGCTATGTTTTGATAAAGAGATATAACATCTTGTTTTGCGGAAAAGTCTTATTAAATCAACACGAATGGGAATATTTCTACTAACGAAAAGCGAAGAGCAATCTGATTTAGCGCGAGGGGTAAATCACTTTAAAAAAAGTGTTTGAAAATGAAGAATTATAAGGGCTGCTGAGAATTATTGGGAGTTATTAAGAATTATTGGGAATTATGAGAGTTTATTGGCAGTTATCAAGAATTATTGGGAATTATAGAGTTTGTGCGAGTTATTAAGAATTATTAAGAGTTATTGGGAATTATTAGGAATTATTAAGAATTATTGAGAATTATTGAGAATTATTGAGAATTATTGAGAATTATTGGGAATTATTGAGAATTATTGGGAATTATTGAGAATTATTGGGAATTATTATGAATTATTATTGTTATAATAATAATTATTATTGTTATTATAATTATTATTATGATTATAATTATTATTGTTATATATATTGAGAATGATTATGAGTTGTTTGCTATTATTGTGAATACTTAGGAATAATAGTAACCAACCGTAACATATGTATGGTCCCTCGGCAATGCAAAGAGTAAAATATGTTGCAGCCTATTACCAATTTTCAGAAAGCTGAAGTGAATGAGAAAGAAGGTATTTGTCAAAGAGTGACGTTTTGGTCAATTAAGGGTTATCTTAAGCTTAAAAGCCTCAGGGGTCATGAATCTAAATTTTCCAGGGTCACCGGTACTAAATCAATTTGTGTAGCAATTATTTTCAAGTTATTACCGAGCTTCAGTAAAAAGTAATGGATGGATCAGAAGTTATCTTTCAAGTTGCACTTTTTACCATTTTGGGCCTATTTTTAGCCCAAAAAGCCCCAAGTGTAGAGGGCCAGATTTTTGACAGGGTTAATCGACAGGCGTGCTCCAAGTTATTACCAAGTTTTACAAAAGAATTAATGGGTAAATAAAACATTATTTGTCAGAAAGTGTGGATTCGACCATTTTGGAGTTATTAGGCCCCAATGATCTCATTTTTGATTTTCCCGGAGTTCCGCAACACTTCATGAATATGTGCAGCAATTATTTCCAAGTTCTTACCAATCTTAAGAAATATCTAATAGATGGGTCAAAAGTTGTTTTCTAAATAGCAGAAATTTGACCATTTTGCCCCATATATGACCCCTTTGACTATCTAGGCGCCAACGAGAATTTTTATCAAAAATCCGGCAATGTTACTTTTTATCCCTTATATAGTTGTAACTTCCTGTAAAATATCAAAAAAATATGATGCGTGGTTCTTTAGAATAGTATAAATAGACATACGACCTACGAACGACCGAGGACGAATTCTAAGGCGCCAAATCCTTCTAAAGTCAGGGGATCAAAAGTAGAACAGCAAGAGAAAATAAAAACCTTGCCCCTGCTTTTAGTTTTGGAGTTACAGTGTATGAGATAAAGACATTCTCTACCCTTTATAAAACGTACAACGAAGCCCTAACATCACTGTTGGTACAAGTTATTCATGAAGATACGAACTTATGAAATGTTAAGAGATAATGAAGATGGCACGCGTTAGCAAATTTGTGAACCGCCAGAAGGTCTCTTATGAAAAAACGAGTTCAATTTTTTACTGCCCCGTTTTTCCTATTGATAAATGAACAGAAATACACAACTTTGATCACCTCAACGATTTCATATAATTGTGATTAAATAAGAAAGTTTTTCTGATTTTGAATTATTTTGAAAGAGAACCACGATACGTACTGCAAAATCAAATGAATAAAACGGGATCTGAAAGAAAGTGAATATGTCACCAGAAAAAAACACACATGTGAAATGCATAAGATATAAATTTCAATGGAGGAAATCAGATATCGTACATAAGGAATCCCTCCATTCTGGGATAGGTTTTTCCACATCAAAAACAGGAATTGAAAATGGCGTAGCAATAATATCCGTAGGAGACACAGATGTTTCATTTATTGTTGCAAAAAAGTAATCCATGGAGAAGTAGCCAGTTGCCTTAAAAATCAAATCAAGCTCCTGAAAATCAATAACGTCTTCTTTTATCTCTTCCCGTCTAGCAAAATAATTGGCAAAAATGCCAATATCTGAGAATGCTTTGTCACCAGATGCTTTCTTCCTTTCATATTTTGACATATCCACATATGTAGCTGAATATTCCCTTTGTTTTTTAGTACCTTCCATGTAGGAAAACTGAACCACACGGCCAACTAAAACTTTTTTCGCTCTGTTCCTGATAAAATCAGCACGCACACGTAAAAGTCTGTCATTTGAAATTTGACAGTTTTCCTGCAGCAGATAAAGCGCTGTCGTTTTTCTGATAAATGCTCCTTTGCGTTTGTTGTTAAATGCAGGCGTGATAAATAAAAATAAAACCAATAAAATAACTAACTGAGGTGACCTCTAACCTCCCCTTGTCACCACCAACGCCACCTACAAACTGTATCAGACAGTTCCGTAGCGGTAGTAATAACAGATTAAAACTACTAACTACTCGTGCAACGGTGATGTACAATAAACAAGACCTAGGCGTTCTCAGTAGAATAACTAGTTAACATACACAGTAGTATAGGCCTAGTCAGTAGTATAAATAAACTAACCGAACGAACCCTCTTCGTTCACAGTAAAACAACTAGTTAACGTACACAGTAGTACACTAGTTAAACGTACACAGTTGTACACTAGTTAAACGTACACAGTTGTACAAATAATCAAACAGAATAAAGCACTTTCCTCAAGTCCACTGAAAAGCACGTCTTGCCAACACCAGGGCGTGTAGACTTCTGTTTTATTCAGGCAGCAGCGATACGCGCCTGCGCATATACCATCTTTCAGAGCATCAAGATGGCGGCAATGCTACATCAAGATGGCAGCTCACGGAGAATCTCACAACATCTCCCCAAGCTTTACAAAGCTACATACGTGGCACCTAGTACTCATACTGGTCCAAGTATCGAGGACGCCGTCTTACACGCTGCACCCTCCTGAGCGGGACCTGTTCCTTAACACCTTCAGCCTCAGAATCCGACTGAACCTCATCAGGTTCTTCCTGAGCGGGACCCTGACTTGAGTCCTCCGGAACCTCGTCCTCACCAGGGGGCAGCTCGGGTGCCTCCTGATCATTCATCTACTCAGCTATGCCAGTCTCCTCCACATCCTCACGAGGGGAGACAACAAACGGGACTCCATCTGGCTCTATAGCTGCAGACCGGCCCCTCAAATCGTCTACTTGGAGACGACCACGAGAGCCTCTACTGACACCAGAATGCTGTTTTCTGATATCCCTCACATGCCTCGGCATGCCGTCCACGCACACTGTATGCTTGGTCACGATCCTGGTCACCTTACCAGNAATTAAACAGAATAAAGCACTTTCCTCAAGTCCACTGAAAAGCACGTCTTGCCAACACCAGGGCGTGTAGACTTCTGTTTTATTGAGGCAGCAGCAATACGCGCCTGCCCATATGTCATCTTTCAGAGCATCAAGATGGCGGCAATGCTACATCAAGATGGCAGCTCACGGAGAATCTCACAACACCCCCCCCCCAGCTTTACAAAGCTATGTATGTAGATACGTATGTAGATACGTGGCACCTAGTACTCATACTGGTCCAAGTACCGAGGACGCCGTCTTACACGCTGCACCCTCCTGAGCGGGACCTGTTCCTCAGCACCTTGTTCAGCCTCAGAATCCGACTGAACCTCATCAGGCTCTTCCTGGGCGGGACCCTGACTTGAGTCCTCCGGAACCTCGTCCTCACCAGGGGGCAGCTCGGGTGCCTCCTGATCATTCATCTACTCAGCTATGCCAGTCTCCTCCACATCCTCACGAGGGGAGACAACAAACGGGACTCCATCTGGCTCTATAGCTGCAGACCGGCCCCTCAAATCGTCTACTTGGAGACGACCACGAGAGCCTCTACTGACACCAGAATGCTGTTTTCTGATATCCCTCACATGCCTCGGCATGCCGTCCACGCACACTGTATGCTTGGTCACGATCCTGGTCACCTTACCAGGCATCCACTGCTTTGTGCACGAAAGTGGTGAAGGTTTCACTCAGACTTCGTACCAACTGAGAACGAACTCTCAACATCTCCGTCTCCAGTACGGAGATTGATGTCGAAAGGCACTTTCCAGCAGTACCGAAACAACAGATTTGAAGGAACAGAGCTCTCCTCCGTCCCCTTCCGAGGTGTCACATTGTACCAAAATGTGGCCTCCTCAGGAGTAATTCCTCCCCTCTCCGCAATCCTCTTGATTGTCCGGTGATTCCTCTCAACAAATCCATTGCCACCCGGGGCGTAAGCAGCCCGGAATCGCAGAGCAGTCCCCCACTCGTCGGCAAACTGGGCAACCATTGCCGATCGGAACGCCGTCGAGTTATCCAGCAATAACTCGTCACACAGCCCTCGCTCAATCACGACACTACGTAATTGAGAAACGATATGCGTTGCAGATTCAGTCTGCAACCGACGCCAGATCGCAACCCTCGATGGGCCACAATCCACCATCGACAAATACAACTGACCACCAAAGTGAGTCACGTCGACTGCAACTCGGCACCAATTGTCATCAACAGCTAAATCATCCGTCGACACCATATTCTCACCCATCAAAGCGGGGTCAATTCGCTGACATGCCTCACATCCAGCCAACTCTTATTTCACCTGCTGACGTGACAGATTACTGATTATCTGTTGAGCAAGGAAGAGAGTCCTGTAGATGCCCAGATGGTGAGGCAAGTGTGCCGCCCAAATGGCATCCTCGGGACCTTCACCAGAATTAAAAAGACAAAAGTGATGACTACAGATGGACTGAAAGATTTCATGTTAGATGGAGAGAAGATAGAAGTTGTAAATGATTTCAACTTTCTTGGAAGTTTGATTACTGAAGAAGGAGGATCAAGTAAAGAAATCAGGAGGAGACTAGCTATTGCGAGGGCGGCTTTGGCAAATTTGGCTAAAATTATCAAAAGTAATGACATATCAAAGAATACAAAAATTAGGATTGTTGAAACTATGATATTCCCCATAGCTATGTACGGATGTGAAAGTTGGACTATCAGGAATCAAGATAGAAAACGGATAGATGCATTTGAACTGTGGTGCTGGAGAAGAGTACTAAAGATTCCGTGGACCAGAAGAGAAACTAACAAATCCGTTATTGACAGAATAGCACCCAAAATAACTTTAGAAGGGCGAATAGTAAAGCAAAGGCTAAGATGCTTTGGGCATGTGATGAGAAACGATGGTTGTCTCGAAAAGGACCTCATGCTGGCCAAAATTGAGCGAAAGAGGACAAGAGGACGACCAAGACAAAGATGGATGGACTGTGTATGTGAAGTCACGGACAGAAATCTCTCTCAGCTGAAAGACGACGTACGAGAAAGAGTAAAGTGGAGGCAGACTGTGCATGACGTCACCAGGAGTCGCAGCCGACTCGACGGAACATGATGATGATTGGGAATTATTAAGAGTTGATTAAGAATTATAAGAATTATCGGAATCATTTTGGAATTGTAAGAAACTTGTTTGAGAATTATTTCAGTGATTTACAATTTCACACAGTTTAAATCCTATGTGTTACTGGAAGGTAGTGTTAAAATATGCTGGGTTACAGTCTAAGGTTTTATAAATTGTCTTGGTTATTTTTAAGTGGGAATTATTATCAAGAAAGAAGTCCATTTGGCTTCTTTCATACACACTACATAATTAGTTATACCAAATTTTTTATTAAATCGGGTGAATAATAAAAGAATTCTGGCTTATCATTTGAATGGGAATTACATCATTTGTCGAATTTAGTGACGTAGGTAAAAAGGAAATTTGAGACCAATTCATGCAACAATGGGAAAATGAAATCCAGTCATCAAATAAGGGAAAATTAAGTTACAACAAGACTTTCAAACAGAAAATATCAGTGGCTTTTCTGAAGGGGAGACAGGTAGTGGACGTTTTCTCAGCCCTTCGATTAATCTCTCATTTTTAAAAGAAAATTATTAAGTTATTAATCATTGTTTCTCCCCGCAGTTCTTCTTTTGTTGTCAATGTTTGCTTTTTTTTCATCATAACTATTAGGGCTTTTCCAAATTACTATTTGCAGAGTCTTATGGAATATGAGGGTCACTCTCCAGCTTCCTTGTCGCCTGTAACATGATATCCATTTTCCACTCAGTTTGTTTTGCGCGAACCAACTCCCCCTGCCCCAATTTTGAGCCTCTTTCAGTTCCATAATGTGCCTTTTGATTTCGTGATATGCTAGTTATCTATTGCCAAACCGTGAGTTTCAAAGGACAGTACTCTAACTATTGTTCTTGAAGCCACAAGCTTCTCATTGCTAATTGTTGTGTATTCATGGACGTCGTTTACAAAACATTCGTCCTGATAGTTGACCTCTCTTGAATGGTTTTTCCCAAACCAAATTTGGCGCCTGAACTATTCCAAGCCATCATTAAGAAGATAAGTAAATAGAAGAACGTATGTATGTATGTATGTATGTATGTATGTATGTATGTATTTATATATATATATATATATATATTCATATATCATACAAAGTGTCTTTGTTGTTGAAATATACATTTAATCAGATGTACGAGCTCCTTCGTTTTAATGTTGAAGAGCACTGTTGATAACATTTCATATTCATTTGTTAATATAAATATATATATATATATATATATATATATATATATATATATATATATATATATATATATATATGTGTGTGTGTGTGTGTGTGTGTGTGTGTGTGTGTGTGTGTGTGTGTGTGTGTGTGTACAATGGTATTTCATGAAAAGGAGCCTGCAAGCCTGTTAATAGGATATTCAAAGTATAAGTCGCGTGGTTTGGTTTTCAGCAAACGCTTTTTATTTCTAATCAATATTTCAAAATGTTGTTGTGATGCAATGCAAAACTGTGCGCATTTATACATGTGTATGTTGATGTATACATATCTTTTTACGAGTAGTTTACTGAAAGGCAAGCGAAAACTATAGAACAATTATTTTTGCAGCCTTTAAGAGTATGAAAGCGACTTCATCTTTTGCTCCGCAATTTTGCTGAGATCAGTCGCCCGCCGTATCCCCCTGGCCACATGCGTCACAGACGATTCAATTTGTTTGGTCATTCTTGAATAACATCAGTGTTGCGTGACCAAATGCTTTTGAGTTCACCGCATTTTCTTCCAGTTTCAACAATTTTGTCAACTTGCCATCTCTTTATCCATTGTTATCTTCTCTTTCAGCTGCACATGAAGCTGACATGACCTCACCCATTGCTGAATTGGTATCGTGACGTATCATGACGTGTTTTCAGTGAGTAACCGAAACCTGTCCTGGTCTTGCATTTATCATATTTCAGTTGCTTTTCTCAAAGTATAAAGGAGGTTTGTGTCTTTGTAAGTTTAATTTACCACAGCAGAAAAGCTGTGCATTTCAGGATGGATTTGTTGCTGAAAGCAATTGCCATTTTTATTTCCTTGCCTTGCATTTTGGGTGAGTGTAATTATTTCCACTCTCAGTTTTTATAATATTTTCTTAATCTTTAAATGTAAATTTTCATGCTGGTTATTTATTTACTTAGTTATTTATTTATTTAGTTCGTTTTCGGACCCCTGGACCATGTTTAAAGCTAGTTATATTATGAAATGCTGAGAGCCTATCTGACTGTCCAGGATTTACAGTTCACCGCCGTGAGATTGCAACCGAGTAGAGCCCTCCGAAACGGGTTGATGTCTTCCTTAAGTGATGGAAAAAACGATGTTTATAATGCATGTTTTATTTAATACTCATGTACATTTTGTTATCTGTGGCTGGAGTCGTTGAAATATTTGGTGGTCACGAGGTGCAATAGGAGAACGTGTGTATAGTCTTCCAAACGGTTGCAGCGTATTTTGTTTTCTGAGGGGTCCAGAACTCCTCTTCGTTTTACACCGAAGCCGCTGCCGTACAACCATCACGCTCCAAAACTCCACTGTCTTCTTTCTTTACCCCTCTTGGTACTGAGGGGTGTCTACTAGATCCCACTCTGTATATTTGTTGTCCGAATTAATCTCCAGGAATTTTGAGGTGCCCATGCTGATGTAAATTCGTCCCTTCAAAAGACCTTTCTACTTGCGTGTTTGGGCTGGGCTTCCCGTGATATCTATTTGAGAAATGAGGGTTGAGTTTCGCAGGACACCCCCGCGCAATATAATTGAGTTGATATTTTTCAAAACTTTCTTAATTGATGAAAAAAGTTTAGTTGTATACTTACCTCTTTATATTTATATTTTCCCTATGCTTTTTAGAGAACTTCACATTCCCTATCCATTATAATTTTTTATTTTTGGTTTTAACACCATTTTCCCCAGTAACTGGGGCGCAGACAATGCCCCTTCACAGGGACTTGGATTTCGCAGTGAGAAATTTCTTGGTCGGATGCCGCTTTCTGATGCCAACCAATGGCGTTTTCTTTTGTGAACTTCCAAAGTCGCCAGCTCGGGAGTCGAACCCCCCAACCTCTTGGTTACGGTGGAGTTGAACTTATTATTAAGCCACGGCACCTGTAACGTTCCATATCAATATATTGAGTAAATTCAGTCTAATTGATGCATATTTCCTAACATTTTTTGCTAAATGTCCAAGAAAGTTCAAGGTCCTCCCAAAACCTTTAACATTAAATAGATGTTGGTGCCTGTAAAAAAGTAAAATTAATTCAGTTTTTTTCGTCAATTCATCAATTTTTTTTCGAATTGGTATTAAAAAATTAAAACTTAGAAATAATCTACCGGAGACCTTGAAATGCCAAGTTGGCGTTTGACAGGTCGTCTGTCGTCTCATGGGGAGGAGGCCTCGTTATCCTTGGTTGGCAACCTCTTGGAGATGATGTTTCGATAAAAACAATGATAATAATGTCACGTGCGTTTAATACCCCACCCCTTACCACAGCCCTCAGTTATACGACTTGCTGATGGCCTGCATTTAGGTGATTATTTCGGACATGTATTTCTACCTTTAATTTTTTGTGACAATTTTTAGTCAAACGAATGACCCCCGGTACCCAGTAGACCTTCAGTGGTTAGGGGATGTGAAAAATCCCCGAACTCAAGATTGACTCGTTATGCGTGATTGCAGACTCGAGATGTGAAAATACTGGCCCAAGACAGACCCCCAAAAACTTGTTATCTTCAAAAAATACCCTCTCTTTAGCACTCGGTAATGTCAGAGGTCTGAGTTTCGATTCTTTTTTCTTTTTGCGAGAAAGCTTTTCTTTATTTTGGCACTCCTCCTATTCATGCTCTTTGTGAGGCAAGCAATGAAAGTGTAAGTAATAAGGATCTTCATGTTGAATGACATGAATTGCTCACCTTCATAGTTTTGTGTTCTGTGCTCAACAGGATCTTCTGGTTAACCTGATAGAGAGTTTAACCCGCAAGCGTATTTTGATTTACTGAGAACCAAATTACCAAAAAACAAAAGTTATAAAAAGTCCCCCCTTTTTTATGCCCATCCAAGTCTTATTACGGTTGCTATTACCACTATTTGTGGTTGGTTAATTTCATATATATTTATTGCTATTTTTACTCAATACTTTAAAAACCTTTCTTTGTACTCTTTTCCAGCTTGTTTGAAGGTACCAAAAGGTCAAGTGACCTTTGACTCTGAAGGAAATGATAACCCAAGAAGTCGTTATTTTAGCCGGGTTCCTCACGTTCCGTCTGCAACATCAGGTATAACAATTGGGCGCGGTTATGACTTGGGAAGCAAGTCAAGACGTAAAACCGAAAAAGATATGAGAAAAGCTGGTATCAATAAATATCTTGCAAAGTTACTTTCTAAAGGTGCTGGTCTTCGTGGAGTAAAAGCAAAGTTATATCTCCAGGTACATTTTATTTATCTGTTTACCCCAGGCTATACTACACTGTGGTCGTATGTATGTGCGATTAGTATGCAATTTATGTATTTGGCCATTGATAGAAATAAGACTCCACTTTACTTGCAATTTTTTTGAATATGTGAGTAAAAACAGAGGTGAAAAATAACAATCGTGCATTTAAGAATTTAATGAAAGCTGAATGATATGACAGTCGGCACCACAACGCCATAGTTCGAAAAGTATTTAGAGTATATAACGGGAAAATGGATGGGGAGTGTATAAGATACACCAGCCTGGATACTTAGCACAAAGAGAACAAAGTCAGGTTTTGAATTGGCTGAACCAGAAGCAGGACATGCGGTATCATACCCCACAATTCCATGACATAGAAGTGACATAGAACACACCAATAAAATATTTGGACGTTTTCAGAACCATTAAAGAAAAAAATTAACATTTCAGTTTGCGAAAAGTTTAATAGCATTCTATCGAACCTTGTTTTACAACACCATTAACTGCAACCTTGAATCTCGAAGATTCCTTTTACGTTATATACTGTTGTGTTGAGAACAGATAAGTTTTCCATAAGATGGTAAAAGTATAGAAGGATATTATCCAAGTCAGTTTTCTGATCACATAATTCCACGCGTCTTTACTACATTTTTGCACATACAAGATGCTTGACGTCTTTTGAGCCCTAAAAATCATCTACGTGTTTGGAAGCATTTATTTTATGCCGTCAAACTACTTTGAGCTTGCTTTTTTGTTTTTCCTTTCTTTCTCTGGTCATCATCCTTGTATTGGTTACAGTTATGTTCGATTGTAATTCTGATAGAAGGAAATTAGTCTCTGTATAACTCTGTAGTCTACGAATCTTAGTACAAAATGTGGTTACAGCTGTTTTATTACATGAAAAGGGTGTAGCACGCAAATTTGGATTAACAAGTTGTATTCGAGTTCCTTTTACGTATACTGTTATCTATTATTTCCCTGGAAAGTGATTTTTCCGAGGTACCCTGTATATTCCTAATAATTGTTTTCAAGTTGAATTAAACAACAAAATCAAGTCCTGCGTACATTTTATTGAAATGAAAGCGGAAGTAAAGGAATCACATAGACGGAGCCGTCTTCTTCGTCAATACTTAACAGGAAATCCGGTATCTCCGATAAGGACGCTGTACAGTAAAGACCCTCTAAGGACCCAGAGATTTTTTTCCCTCGGTGGTGTGACCACGTCAAGTTTCTGTTCTCAGGCTCTGGTGTGCTAAGTAGTTTTTTAGAATACACTCTACAGGCCAATCTGCAGTACCATGGTGGCAGACAGGTGTGTCTCCAACGTGGAGTTTGGTTAACATAGGGTATCAAAGTTTGCAGCGGCTTGTTCTCAGTCTTGTAGTTGGCTACCTGAACTGCTCTAAACAGAAGTGTAGTAGGAAGTTATGTAATTGTGAGCTGAATGTTCACGGCACAATTTCATCTCCTCCTTTTCTTTTACAGTGGTTTTGTGTCTCGATATTCAAATTGGTGATTGGCCTGCACTTTATCCTTTCATCTTATGTTAGCATATCAACTTCTTCATTCCTTTAAATATTGCAATGGGAAGGGATCCACTGGATTGTGACCTGTTTTTTGGATATGAAAGCGAATAGCAAAGGAACATGTATTCCTCCTGGGTTTTTCAATTAAATAATGGACAAGGGTTTGTAAGGTTAGTTCCCGTTGTTATTTCATCGCTGCCGATCTATTGGCGATGATGGTTTATTAAATAATTTCCCAATCCAAAGTAATATAAATTCCGGACATTTATTTGATTTTTCTCAAGAGTCCTAGTTGGTTGATTGATAAATTCCCAATGCAAGATGAGGATTTTTTTAGGATTACAGATTTCTTTGCCATCTCTGTCAAAAAGACGACCTGCAAAACCAGTTTACGCGGTCAATGATTTTCCAAAGCAACAGGGATGTGTATTTTAGCAAATCTTGGTTAAAAGTCAAGATGACAATAGCCCTTTATAAACAATCCTAGAAATTCCTATTCTCCATTAATTGGTTCAGTGCGAGCAAAGTTGTGGCACTCTTGGGCTAATTTCCCCAAATTTTAAAGAGCATGAGAACACTCCGTAGATTTGAATTTTATGAAATGAACAAAAGGTTGCTTTGAAACCTTTTGAAACTCGTTTTTATTATTTGGAGAAAATGTAGTCATCTGTTGGTAATAACATGATGAGTTTCTTTTGTTACTTTTCTTTTAGGAAAACAACTTGCTGCACCGTGTCATCACCAGGGAACAGCAGTGTAATTTGTTTCTTATCAGCTACAACGAAGAGGAAAGAGTTGCAGTTCGCGTTGTACGAAAGTATACTAATGTAAGATGGAAAGATATTCCTTTTAAAATGGAGCAGATATTAGTAGATCTTAAGTTCCGTGGAGACCTATTACTTTTCAAAAATATACCTAGCCAATCTGCACTGAAAAAAGCTATACAAGAAAAGTCGATGAGTCTATTTATATCAGTTATGAAAAATCGAAAATATTGGCGGAATGTGCCCCTCGATCGCTTCAGAAGGCGTGTGATTTTTTTAAGAAAAGAATGAATCTCACCAGAACTAGAAAAGGCGAGATCAAATTTTATGCCATAAAAGACGTTTTGGAAATGTAAGATAACCCCATTGAGTTAAAGAAAAGAGATCGAAAGTTGCATAGGATTCCAATTCTGTACGTAGGAGGGAAAAGAACACCCTTTTTTGAAGGGAACCTCGTTTTTATTGTTTTTATCTCAATGAGGGAAAACTTCCCTTAAAAGATAGTGACCAGAGAAATTTTGGAGGGTTAAACTCGAGGCTGGGTCGGTTTCTACTTTGAGCGACCACCAATCAGAAGCATGTACTATGGTTTTCAAAAGATTCTCAGGCGACAAAGACAAAGGAGGGTGTAAAAGGGAATTAAAGAGGTGTAAATATTCTACCCATTCAGAGAGCGAGAAGAGATAAAAAAGAACAATTAAAAATGAGAGAAAGGGGTGGGGGCAAGGAAGTGTGTGTTAAACGTTACCTCTTTTCAAGAAAAAGAAAATGAGACCGACGAAACAAGAGAGGGAGACACACACAGAGGGTGTGAGGGAGAGGGAGGGGGGGTTGAGACGAAAATGAGTAACAAGAGGAAAACTAGCCTGTGAACCACGACTGTGATGTTCTCGAGTGTTACACTTTAATCTATCCCGCCATTTGTATTTATTTTATCCGAATTATCATTTTTTGTACTTGCACGAGTAGTGGAGCTCAGCTGGTTTTGAAATAGAGATTAAGATTATTTGGCTGTATGATAATCAAACATTGGACTGATTTTTAAGTATTTCTTTTGATGTGCTTTTGTTCTCTTCACTTGACGTTCACACCTATCCAATTTTTGTGCTTTGCACACCATGCAGTAAAGACCAAGGGCATTTTCTTGTTCCCGGCGTTGTACCCTACCCCACCCCTCCTTTTTCATTACATCCTACAGAGCATATTGCGAGAATAAAATGTGATGCACAGTTTTGCGGAAAACTATATCAACGAGTCTCTTCGAAGTTGTATATGTCGAAATACGTTTTGTGGTGTACGAATTCAACCGAGATCGAATGCTTAATTGTAGAGGTTAAATTGTAAACTGACCTTCACAGTTCACTGAAGAACAATGCGAGAAATTCTGAGATGATAGACAAAATAGATAATTGACAATGCTTTTATCTTTTTTATAGCCAAAAATTTACATATTTACATTTCCCTCAATATTAACTTTTCTGTAAGAAGAAAACAACAGAGACCCATTCCTTGTCAATTGGTGATTCTGCAGAGTTCTCCTTGTAAACTATACTCCTTTATGTGGTTATTTGAAAACAGGTGTTTCACCTAATTTATTTAACAGAATTTTGAGTCCAACTAAACATTAACTCCTTGACATATAAAATAAGATAAGAAAAAAGGAATTTGACTTTAAAAAGCACTATAAAAAAACAAGTCGCATGAAATTTTTATATAAGAAATTACGAATTTATTGATTTAAAGTGTGACTGACATGCGTATCTTCTCAAATACAGTGCACATACGAAATTTCCCTCCTGGGTATCTGCACCAGCTGAAAACATTAAAAGAAACTGTTCCCACACTTGTAGATTTACTCCCTTCCAGAATTGTATCCAGATCATTCACAGTTTTACAGCTATTTAACACTTCTGCTCATTTACTGCCTTTGTACCTTATCTTGCCGTTACTGCAAATGCGTTAAAATGGCATTTGGAAATTCGGTGTCTGTTCCTTGGAAGAGGATGTTTTACATAGTTAATCTTGTTCGCATGCTGTGGTACTCAAGGCCACCATCGGTGCTCGTTATTGTGGTTTAACTGCGGCGTATCTCTTCAGGAAGCCCCCCGTCCACCCCTGGTGCTCTGTCATCCTCCTCACGGTCCTCTTTCAGGTCGTCTTTGCCTTTGGGTATCAGGGGTCCAGCGGAGATCAACTCTTGGTAGGTGCGTAGAATGCATAGAGCATGAGCTGAGGATTTAGGCGACTGCAGAAGTGTTTTAATTTCTCAGCCCGTGCAAGATATTTAGAAGCAACTGCAACCAAAGCCTTTCAATGGCTTTTTAGTTGTGCGTTCGTTGACCAGAGTTCGCTTTATTATTTGTCAGACAATCTGAGAAACGCAAATCATCGATTATCTCGTCCACCTCAGAAATAAAGTAAACGCTATTGAATGACTGCCGTGCCAACCCAAATATCGTACAGTGCAATTTTACTTTTTCTTAAAGAGCTTTACGGCAGGGACCAAATACCAGGAATACGTTTGGCAAATTTCAACTACAGGCAATGATGATTTTTTTAAGAACAGTATCTTCCTTAAAAGTCCCTATTACATGTATTTATCAATATCAAACCGTGTGATAATGATAAGGTGTAAATCTTTCATATTCTTCATTTACAACAATTAATGAATCTATCTTAGACGCACATTTGTCATGAATGTAGTTGCAAAGAAAACAAGGAAAAGTGGGTCATTTAAACCTTGAAATATATGCCCCAAGATAGAAATAAACGCTTTTGAAAAATAACTTCAAGATTTAGTTACTTGGAAACCCATGTGGATAATGTCTTAAATATTATTTTCTATTACTTCAAACTTAAAAAGCATAATTGGAGAAAGTGCTGTTACACATTGGAAAGGAAACTTGCGTATCAAAAATTCTCTACAAGTACGAAAGGAAAACTATGCAAGGCTGTTAATTATTGGGATATTTGATTTCGTTGGCAATTCCGTTGTTAATGAACGTCCTTGGTGGAAAATAGGAAATTTGGTTTGTGGGAAATACAAGAAAACTTAGACTTACAAAGACTATGGTGCTCCGCTTGTTCCCGAAGATTTGGAAAAGTTTGGAGCCAGATAACAGAAATGACATTTACCTAGCGAGAAACGACGGAACACAACAAAGACACGAGAAAAAATTTAATCAATTCTACCAAAGTTAAATCTGGTCTGTGTCCTGGTGAGATGGGAGCATTTTCCCGCCCAGAGGATGACTCAGCCCAGGGAAGTGAGGCGACCGCCACTCTTACGCTGTTACTGGAGGATTTTCAGGACGACAATCCCATTCTATTAACTCGCTTTAACATAAATCATAAATTTCTGTAAGCATAGCAAGCAATCAAGCATAGAAATAAATTATTATAAGTAGCTCCGAAGGCTCTGAAGAGAGAATCAAAGATGATAACTAAACTAATTAAATGAAACCCATATTGTCTTGTTTAAAACTTCAGTGGGGAAATTATACGATATAAAAGTGCAATCCATTTAAATATTGTTGACCTTGTTTAGGATGCTTTGAAAAGCTCAAGGCAATCAATTCACCCATTTGTGTAATTCAGCTCCGTACTTGGAAAAGTTAAATTTTGTGAACAGCTTTATTGTTGAAACTTGTACATGAGAACAAATACAGCAAAATATTGGGCAGTTAGGGGGGCAAAATGGTAGAAATACTACTTAACTAAAGCTAGAAAGCGCAATACATCTCGAGTAGTTAACAGTGAATTTATTGTACATTTACAAATTGTCAGTTACTTTTCCTTGGTCAGAGATGTTTCGAGACGTCGCTCCATTTTGACTTACGTTATGACCTTGTAACGCCTTGGGCCTGATAATTTGACAAGGTTTCATAGAAATTACAAAGATTGTTAGGAATCCCATGGATGGTCACTCAACAGAAATTAAAACCTTATTTACCAGCCCCATGGTTCTACGCCCATCCAAAGATTAATAAACAACAAATACTAAAAAGGCCCATTGTGCCATAAACGAGGTCTCCGCTGTAAAATTTGTCTTAACAAGTAGCATCGATTTTAAAGACGCACACCTGGAATAATGAACATCATTCCAAAAACTTAAAGGTACCTTATTTTCATCAGAGCCAAAACAATTGTATGTAATGACAATACGGTCTCGTTTGGTATTCATTTGTAGAAGTAAAAGAATGTTCTAAAATGTGGCCGTTTTAAGGGTTACAATGGGCTTATTCACAAAAAAATTGAATTGCAAACTATAACAAATATGTTAGAGAAGCTTCACATATCTTCTCTAGCATTTAAAATGAATCGAAAAAAATCGCTGGAAAATGGGTATTGTTTCCATAATGCAATTCATAATCTATTTGTATACAAAGATCATCTCGGTCTCTGGTACGCATGACCAATCAACTACCAAAGAAAAAGAATTGTTTAAATCAAATCTCCAATATCTAAGTTCACAATATATGAAAAGTTCACTCAGTTTGGTACAATAAAAAAGTAAACCAATATATTCACACTTTCTGCAAAATAACTTTATCTTGAAACACCTCAACCCCTTCGCATCTTAACATCGATGCACAATCGTGAAGCAAAATTCCTTGGTACACACAGTCGCAAATGGCTCATCTCGAGCTACAAAATGGATTTACATGAGACAATAAGACTACATACAATAATAATAAAATGAAAAAACTAAATACATGATTGTGTAGGAATACCCAACAAATCTCATTACATTAAAAATGCTTGGCAATGTCTTGACCATTTTTCATTAAACGACGATGAAACCAGTACAAGAAACAATTGATTAGTCTAAAGGGAATGAAGATGTGATATGCAAATATTTGTTTTTGCATTCCAAAGACAAATCAAAGTTGGTCCTAATCTTGGACTTTTGTGGTGACAGATTTGCTTAAAAATTAACCGACTCTTCGTCTCCTCATACAAAATACAAAATAGATATGGTATTCTTACTGCTCCTCTAATTCACAGGCCTGAGCCGTGAAAACATTGAGAATACACGGATAAATAGTTTTACTTACTTGAATCAACTCACCGCTGCCTTAAACATAAAATGTAAGAAGTAAAATAGCTAAACTTCTCCAATTAAACAGCACATGTGCGTGTTTCCGAGTTACTATTTCTCACTCGAAATTATTCCACTAAACGAGTTGTTGTACAAAATACGAATCTCTCAATTAAAATTACATTCATTTTGGTGGAAACCTTTTTCGTTAGAGCTCGACTGGACCATGATGTCAGAATAACAAAACATGCCAACTCAATTGATGTAGGATATTTATCTTGTCGTGAGTCGTAAGCTTTTTTTGAGCAACGTTCCGAGAGATAATTCTTCCATCGTCAGGAAATTTATCTCTCGAAACGTAGCTCAGAAAAAGCATACGGCTTACATGATAAATAACCTAAATTAATGGCTTTCACTGAGTCCATAAAATCAAGAATTTTTACGGTGTCAGCTCAAGTCGGCTTTTATAAATACGTCAAAGAAAGAAATGATAGAAGACTTTTTAGCCAATCACGAAAAGTGATTGGCTGAAATTTGGTAAGACGACTGGGTTATCATGGTTTTCCCTACCTATTAAAATTCATAAATTTGACTTCGCCATTATTTCCATTGAAGTTCTTGTCAAGTCATCAGTGATGACTTGACAATCACTTCGATATAATAGACTCCAGGAAGATAATCGAAAAACTTATTTTCTACAATCTGAACGCATGGCAGTATTCTATATCTAAGTAAATTCTCATTGCATTGCATCGATGCTTTGGAAGTAAAACATCAAAAGTTAAATTTCGGCTTTTAAAATAAAAACACATACACCCATACATAATTCTCATACAACTACTTCCTCTTACTTCCTCTTCCTCCCTCCCCCTATTACTACTACTACTACTACTACTACTACTACTACTACTACTACTACTACTACTACTACTACTACTACTACTACTATGTATATTGTTGCAGGAGGGTTAGTACCAAAACTTTCGAACTCTTCTACGTGTATTAAATTGGTGTTTAAATTCAACCTTCCTTTGCACCAGTAGATCTTTCGTCTCCAATCTAGTCTTTACTTTAGGACTTACTACCATGTAGGCCCAAATGTGGCTAGAGATTTACACCCACCCCCATCGAGCTTTTAAGTATTTGAGTCCTTCTGTAAAAATGCTGATTGGGAAGGAGGGGTAATTGAACAAGAAAAAAGTGCATGGGAGCCTGTGACTTTATAGCACATATTAGCAAATATGTACCAATTATTTGAATAGTCTATCTGAAATACAAACAGCTTTAGATTAGGTAACGTTCCTCTACCAATACTGGCTTTTTTATGGATTTGTAATGGCAAATGGAAAAAATATTGAACAATTAGCAATTGACCACATACACACCCGGACATATACGGAGTTAATAATGTAGGTATCAAGTCTGAATAAACAAGAACAATTCTGACTTATCTATGAGTAGTTTAATCTGCTTTAACCACGAAAAAAGACAACTTAGAGCCTGACCAAACAACGCAAGCACACACGCACATACACAAAGCTCCTCTCACACCTAAAAACGAAAGCTTAAGGATGTTTTAATGTGAAAGAAATTGCTCCGTCCATTTCCCTTATGAATGTACAAATTTTTTTCCGCACTATTGGGCTCATCATCGGGATCTTTATCCCCCAAACAATTGGCAGAGGGTATTGAGCCTTTACAACAGCCGTCACACCGGTATGGCCGTGAAAATCAAAATACAGGAGGGGTGCACAAATATATCTTGAAGTTAAGGTTCTTCCCCGCTAAAAATTGGCATAATTTTGATGGCAAATGAAAAAAACTACTTCATTTGATCTTTGAATGTAAACAAATTTTTAAACTTTTTTATTACCATTTGCTGTCAAAAAGGTTTATTTATATTAAATTGAGATATGATAGTCCAGAGGGCTTTGGTGTATTTAAAGTGTCACATGGATGTTTGTTTAACTTACGGGTTTATTTACGTTTCTTAAAATAAAAAAGTTGTAAATACAACAACCAAGTATGAAAACTATTTGAATCACGACATCTTGTTGTCGCTACATTAATTTTTATAAGGCCGCAAGTTTACCATCAAAACCGTGATATTCACTGTCCACCCGTGAGACCTGATTATTCTTTACTAGTTTACATAAAAGCTTAACCAACTACTTTGACATCTTACCATATGTTTCGGTACACATTCTGGGCCTTTTTGCAAATATACATACAGACTTTTGAAGCAGCAAAAGGATTCTAGACCTCCGGCTTAATGCAAAGTGGAGGAATGTTCATCGGGTTCCAAAACAACAAACGGCGATTCATTTCGGCTAAAAAATTCTTCAGACCTATTTTAATACCTTTTGTTACAGCATGTGGTATGTCTAAAATAGTTGATATCCTAAATCCTTCACATCTTGGCTTCTTGTAAGTTGGTGTCTATCTAACAACTAATTACAGCGTTATCTAAACCTATCTATGTCATATATAAATGAAACGAGTGCGCTTTCATTCCTATAAAGATTAGAAATTTGCATTGTCCTTGTTTTTCTATCACCATTTGATATAATAATTATCCCTCGGTCTTCAAAAAGCTGAATTGCATTAGTCAATGGAAATAAAGATGATGTTTCCTCTATTAAAAAAAAAGAAAAGAAAACAAGAATTCTCAACCATAAAGCATGTGCAATTTACATCTATTGACGAGTTTATTAACAAGTTTGCTCGCCATGCTCGTTCAGAATTCACACCCAAAGAAACTCATCAGTTATGTTCAGTCCAGTACATTTCCTCACAATGTTCATCATAATAATAACTAAGAGGATCTAGGTAACAATCCCGTGATTACGATAAGAGTAATAACTGTAATCGTAATTAGAGAAATACCATTTATCGTATTTTCATAATAAATGATTCAAAGAATTAAAGTGACAGATGTCTGCCGCAAAACAAATTTTAGGGAAAGCGAATTTACCTTTAAGTGTACTCACATACAATAAGTGCTAAGGTCTTCAGGTGACAGTCAGAACAAATAAATTTGAAGTGAAAAAAACTAGTTGACCCCTTTTCGAATAAGAATGGAATTTCATATGATGGAAGCATCAAGTATTCAGTGAAAATCTCAACTTGAAGATACACCAACAATTTTGTTAGATTGTGTCTTGCAAAAGCAAATAGGGTTTTCTAGAAAAAATGCTTACAACTACTCAATTAATAGGTTTTATTACAAGTGCTCCCTAAATGCGAAGGCCCTGCTACGGGGATGATATAAAGACATTACCGTTGAATGGTATTTATCAGTAATGGGAAAAAAGGTATAATCTAAGACAATCCACCATTTTTAAAAGATGGAAAACAAAAAAAAAGTGATGGCTAACATTGCAAATAGTATCTAAAGGTCTTAAGTGAAAGGAAGGCATAACCCTGTCGGTTACTCAAAATTCTGTAATCTCTCAATTTTCAATACGCCCAGATATTATTGACACACACTTTCTTTAGCAGATTGCAATTACCAATGCTGTGAATGGCTTTTTACTCGTGTCTTGCTAGGTAAAAACAAACAACACATGTTGTTTTCCTCTGTCAGTCAACCTTAACGACGTGCGACGTACGACTTACGTACCAGGCATGCATATTATGTGTATTTCTAAATTAACGCAATTGTGCCCGCAAATGTTGCTTACCTCACAAAAGAGAAGAATGAACTGAATTGAGTCAAACTAAGCTGTCTTATTCTGCTTTCATTGTGAGCCTGAAATGTGTCAAAAGAACCCTTTTGAAGCTGCTTAATTTTAAGAGAGCTAATTTGTTCTGCATACTTTCTAACAAGAAGCTGCATTAATCTATACATAAGGTACATTGCTTGAAAATGTTTTTAACTGCGGCAGTAACCAGGTGTCAAGTAAACAGTTTGTTATGCAACAGGTTCCAGCTTCGAACCCTTACATGGGCTTGGAAGCAGTCCTCCCACGTTTTTCTCAATCAAAAAACTGTCACATTATTTCTCTCACATATGAAATTTGAGATGCCATTCTCGCATGGGAGGAATTCACAATTAAGTAAAAATCCAAACTTGGTGCAAAAACATCTTCTTCCATTGGTGAGAATAAAACATAAAATTCACATACACACCCAAAGAAAAAAAGAAAAAAAAAAGAAATTGTTTGCATTGAGATATGCCTGTGGTGCTTACCATACGCCGACAATCCTTTATTGACCCGATTTAATGCCAAATTGTGAAGCTCTGACTGATATTCCATTACATTAATTCGTTTGTCTGGCAAAAGGGACATCAGTTTCGTTGCTGTCAGCCAGTATGATTCAAGCAAAGGTGCCAGGATACTACAGTAGAACTTGAATATATCAATGTTTTCTTCCGTTAACTGAACCTAGCAACAAACACGCAAAAGGAAAATAGCCAGTTTTTACTTCAAGAAACATCACAAAGCTACAAAAAATAAAACCGGTCCTCCAAACGACTTAGACTTAAGTCATAGCTGTACTTTTTATTAATTTATTTATCATTATTTATTATTATCGAATATTCATACTGGATAAGCCATTCAAAAATAACATTTATCCGTTATATAAAATAAAATTTCTTTTCAACGGGCACTGTTGTTTGGTATTACTTTTGTAAAAACAATTGAATACAAAATAATAAAAAAAATTCGTTTAACATAGACACCTGACGTGTAGAACAAATAAGGTGTTTATGTTAATCTGGATATCCATGGTTTTGGTTGCGCTTCTGTAATTGTTACTATTTTATACGATTTAATAGCAATAGTTCTAAAGTGCTCCTTTTTTATATAGCATGTATCTATACTAATGTACATAACTACACGTACTGCACCATATTAAATTTACATTTCAGGCACTTGTCTGATTGGCCGATGGCAAAATACCGTACTTTGATTTGACGTGCTATTACTTTAGTTTCCAAACACTCGTCTTTTCAGGTGCGCCTTTTATCCGATTTTGTTAAAGAATATCACGAAAGAAAGATGAAAGATTACCTCATATTCGACATCGACTTCCTCTCTACTCCAATCGTTCTCAAAATCGTCTTGTATACCAAAGCTGTATGCTAAATTACGTTCCCTTTCTGTAACAGGAAATATGTCCTAAACATAAGATATAGAAAGTTATTGTATCTTTTAGAATATAACTTGGAGAGTTAATTCAGTCACGGACTACAATTTGTTTCGGCAAAGTTCGTCAACAAGAAAAACACCTATCAACAATCTACAAACCTAAAGTTCAATTTTTTACATTATAAAACGGGGGAAAGTGCTTACTTTACTAGAGCATCTTGACGGGGTGATAAAAAAACCAACAGCGAAGTCGTTATACTCGAACTTTACAGCAAAACGTCAAAATGACAAACGCAAAATGCAGCTGTTCAACTTTTAATGATGTATTTTTAAGTTCGGTCTATCATCAAAATAAAACATAACTTTCTGAGTCGTCATACAGAATACGTTTTAACACTGGTACGCCCATTACAAGAATACAGCGATTTGTTAGCATGTGGTTCCATACCGAACGTAGAATGTCATGCCAGAGGAGCATGTCCAACTCAAAGTTATTACCTCAAAGTTATTAGTAAGGAACAAAAAATTGAAATTAAGATATCAAGTATTAGCAAAGTGCACATGTGCGCTCAGGCGATATCTAAAATACAGTTAAGATTCTCAAAATGCAGGAATGATGATAATTTCCAGTGGGAAAAGAATTTCATACCTGGTTGCATCGTACCAAATCTTTGAATAAAAATGATTTTAAAGTATCTTCATATTCCATATCGAGATCAATGCATGGCTAAAAGAAAAAAATAAAAGTAAATCAATATTTTTTAAAAACTGCCATTACCATTCAGGGTAGGAATTACTTATCCTTAAAAGAAAAGAAAAAAATCATTTTCGTATCTTTCAACTTTCGAAATTAAAGCAAGCAATGGGTTTAACAAAACTTCAAACCAATAAAGTATATTAAAATAAAATTTACGTGAAACCCAACTACCTAACCACTTACAAACTATATTTAGCATTTTTACAAGTTAATAGTGTTCATATTCTCCAATGGCTACTCTTACTATAGCACAAGGCACGATATGCTGGATATTCAAAATATCTAAGAAGCTTGTTAAAGTTTCTTTGGGAGTAAACATTAAAAAACTAATCTTTCAACAATGCATACCTCGTTGAATGAACAATACTGAATATAATAAACGATAAAATAGATTCCGATTCACAAAGACAAATGAAAATAAATACGACTGGCCACTTTCAGTCAATAAAGCAATATTTCACAAATAACACTAAACTGTCGTTCAGACCGTAAATAACCGTATAAACAAAATACCTAACAAGTAGTTTGTCTCCAAAAACAGGCGTCAAACAAGTTTGAATGTCATACTCGTTTCTGGTATCACTTTACAAGTGAATTAAGTTGTTGGAAGGACGTTGATTAAAAGCGTAATGTAACACTTGAACGACAAGTTATCGCACAGAACGTAATAGTAACAAACACGTTGGCCTGTGTTGACTGTCTCTATGGTGCTTCCGCTCAGCTTCAGGTCACAATATTTTTGCTGTATGGGGCATCCACCATGTTGCTACTTGTGGCTTCACCCATGACCCTGGCAAAGGTGGCTTTAAAATGCTAAGCCTTGCCAAAGGCCTACTCCGGTTTTGATTGAGAATTGCTTATTACCATATTCGCAGCTAAATCTGCAGATCTGAAGGTTAATCCTCTGTCCAAAACCAGGGGAACCGCCTGAAACGAGTTTACATCTTTAACCGTTTACTGTCATATATGCAAGTATGCAGCTGCGAGGGTCATTTTTCCTGGTAATTTCCACCACAACCTTCCAACTGCAACCATCCTTTATTTTCATGCCATTTGATAATTTTCAATATTCAATTCAAAAACACCTAATTCAATAACAATGAGAGGGAGGAAAATTTAATCAACTACGTATTTTAACAGGATGTTTGAACATCCGACTTGCTTCCAAAATCATTTCCGTGTAATAATGATGTCATCTCACTCTCACCACAACCAGATGGTGGACTCTTTACTTCTCAAGGAAACAAATTGAAGCACGTTGATAATTTTAAATACCTTGGTTCATGGCTTCACTCGAGTCAAAAAGACATGGAATCACAAATTGGTCAAGCTTGGCAATCTCTAAATAAGTAAGACAAAATATGGAAATCATCACTGGAAATAAATCTCAAAATCAACTTCTTTGGAGCGACTGTTGAAAGTGTACTGCTTTATGGAACAGAAAGCTGGTCGATGACCAAACAAATGACCAACAGATTAAATGGTGCATAAACTAAAATGCTGCGGAATGTTCTTTGTATCTCATGGAAGGATCACACATCGAACGAAGTACTATATGGAAAACTTACCAAAGGTCTCAACCACTCTTAAAACCAGAAGACTGCGTTTCACTGGATACGCTTGGAGAAAGGATGATGAACTTCTCCATAAAGTATTGTTATGGCAACCGAATCATGGGAAACGAAAAAGAGGAAGACCTGCAATGACATACAGCGACCAGCTCAAATGTGACACAAACATGAACTTAGAAGACATCAAGAACTGGATAGAGGACAGAGACATATGGAGAGAACCAATCAACACAGTTCGAGTTCGCTCGAATTAAGTAAGTAAGTAAGTAAGTAAGTAAATAAAAAAACACAATATTTCTAATTCATACCGGGTTTACAATAAATTCTCGTTGAAAAAGTTCTGCCAGCCAGTTCGCACGTGCTTTTACCTGACAAGAAAAAAACTAAAATTATGGACTGCATCAATATACATTAAGAGGAAATGTCAAATACAACCCGAGATATTTCAATACTGAGAAACTAACATCAAAAGTATGTTAAATGAATCTAGATATTTACTAACTTTGTGTGTTGTGCTACATGTGGCGGAATCCTTACATTAATGTCTTCATAATAAAATATTCTCTTTTTCCTCTTTTGCAGTGAAAAATCTGGTGGGCCTGTCTAATTTACCTCCTTTGTGCTCATGTAACTTTCTATTTATGATAGTTGTGATATCAAGTGCAGAGGGTGAGATGAGGAGAAAGGGGAAAAAAGGGGGAAGAAAGAGGGAGAAAGGGAGTTGGAGAAGGGGAGAGAAAGAAGTGGGAAGAGAGAAGGGGAGAGAAAGTAGGAAGAGAGAAGGGGAGAGAAAGTGGGAAGAGAGAAGGGGAGAGAGAGAAGGGGAGAGAGAGAAGGGGGAGAGAGAAGGAAAGAGAGAGAAGGAAAGAGGTAGAAGGAAAGAAAGAGAAGAAAGGATAGAGAGGGAAAGCGAGAGAAGGGGAGAAGGGGAAAGGGAGAGGGTGGACGGGAGGGAGGAAAGAAGGGAGAGGAAAAATGCGAAAGAAGGGGAGAGGGAGAAAGGGAGAAAAGAGGAGAAAAGGAGAGAGAGAGAGAGAGAGAGAGAGAGAGAGAGAGAGAGAGAGAGAGAGAGAGAGAGAGAGAGAGAGA
>RDPX01000183.1:1005360-1041873 GCA_003991215.1 Morbakka virulenta | reverse complement strand
AAAGTGATGCTGGTCTTTAGCAAGGGTATGAACTTGGCCAGATGATGATTGAGTAAATACTATGGTAAAGGTGTTTCGGCTGGGCAAAATTACTGTGAAATAGTGCTTAATAAGTAAGTTCAATCCTAGTTCCCGCAAATGAAAGCTTCGTGAGCTGTTGTTTAATATTGCATTAATGTTGGATTCATTGAAAACGCAGATGATTTACAGGTTACACCAACATCAGATGTATAAGAGATTTGCTCGAATTAAAAAACACCTTTGTTAGAAGCTGCTTCTTAGGTATGTGGCTATTCCAACAAATATCAATAGAGACAGGAAATGTGGTGATGAAATGGCAGAGCAAAAGACTTTAAAAATTGGGTTAACTGCCGATTGGGATTTGAAGAGTGGGCTGTAAGTGTAAGGTTCAGGAAATGTAAGAGAAAGCTAAAAGTCAAGGTAGCATCAATGGTCAGCCAGTGATAAATAGTGTGTGAATGTTGGGTTCCATTAAGGCTCGGTGTTGAGCTACTTGCTTTTCATTCTTGTTCTGGTGGCTTTGTCTTGTAAGTTCCGATCAGGTGTTTCTTGGAAACTGTTAAATGGCGGCGATCTGAAGTTAGTTGCGGGGTTTAGAGAAAACTATCTATCAGGTGAAAGGTTGCAAATCTGGAAAGGAAAGCAACGCTTCACGGGTGAACAAAAATAAAATTGGGGTACTCTGCGTCATTTCCATTTGGTGTCTGTCGCAATGGTGCTGGAGCTAACTCCATCCTTTTGGTTTTACAAAAAGTGCAGTGATTCAGCTGGTAGGCTTAGAGTTGTGCCTGAGTCTATCTGTCCTCGTTGCCGTGGTACTCCAAGGTGTATTGATAGCACACCGGTTGTTGAAGTGATTGTGGAAGGCATTAAAATGGTTGTTGACTCTTGTGGTTGTTACCTTAAAGACATGTTTTGTGCAGATGGTGGCCGTGAACTAGCCGTCATAACTTGATAGTCTGTACCGTGGGGTAAATTTAAAGGTTCTTCTTCTCTTACCTTTTCTGTCATCTAAACATAAATTTCTTAAAGACCAAGAGATACCATACTCTGCTTGCGTATGCGCTGCAATATTAAATCGTAGGGATATATGAGCCCATACTGTCTCGGTTTTACAACGAATTCAATGTAACGGTCGCTCTATGATACGTAGGATCTGTGAAAACCTCATGATAGACGATCCTCGTCTGATTTGCTGGCAATACTTGGTATTGCAGACATTACATCTTTGCAACAACTTACATCAAGACAATCCAGGCACAACCCCTTCAAGAAAGACGTACTCGTGTTCCTCCAGAAAATATGCGGTTGAGTTGCATATTCGGGAGTTTTCTTGTCCTGAGTCGATCCACTGAACAGAGAAGAATGGGGACGAACAAGCCGACGGGTGCCTACCGCAGTTTCTGGGGCACAGGCACCAATACAGTCAAAACTACGGATATTAGTGGTAGTAATAGTGGTATTAGTAGTAGATAAAGTGGTATATTTACGTTCTTTTAACTTGACGTCATTGCCGAATAGTGAATAAGCCTGCCCCAGCTCAATGATACTACTATGGTATTTCATATTCTGCTTGTTTCCCTTTCCCTCATTATAATGTCAACTTACCATAGATTTCGAAGTTAAACGGTGGAACAAATTTTAATGTTATCCTAACAGTAAAGAAAAATGTCTATTTACGTAAATACTCCGGGAAACTAAGTGTGACTCTTCCTAATTGATCCAAGTAGCGGCTCACCTGGACTGAAAATGGTTTGCCAAAATTTATACGTATCTGGCCTCGCCGTGAACGAAACATCTTGAACATCCCGCGAATAAGTTGCAATATCGACTCTGGTTCTTTTGGTGCTCCCTACATGAAATACAAAAAGGAAATTTTGATCACTAATGCAGTTTTTCATTGCGAAATTACAACCAGTTATCAATGCGTGTCCTGTTGATAAAAAAGTATTTCAGTGGCACAACACGGATACAAAGGATAGAAAAGCAATTACATAACTAAGTAATTAGCACATTAAACCGATTTTTTTACCTGAAGATAACTGCAATATGGAATCGGAAATGGTACAAAAAGAACCAAATACATTTCACGGAAAGACGCTTTCGTACCACTTGACAATAAACCATTTCCGTACACCCTGCATATTAACAATTTAGTACAGCACACTACTACACGGTTAAAATGATGCAGCTGCAAATACCGTACTTGCTTTTGATGAAATCTTTTCGAAATATATGGCTATCCCAAAATTGCTTCCCCGAAACTTGTTTAAGAAAATATAAGTACCATGTAGGCTCCAACGAGTAAGCCAGCTTTAATATAGCTAGGTAGATAAGGAGAGAGAGGGAGAGGGAGAAGGAGAGAGAGGGAGAAGGAGGAAGAGGGAGAATAAGAAAGGGGGAGGGAGAGGGAGGAAGAGAGGGAGAGGGAAAAAGAGAGAGGGGGGAGAAAGAGGAAGAGAGAGGGGGAAGAAAGAGGAAGAGAGAGGGGGGAGAAAGAGGAAGAGAGAGGGGGAGAAAGAGGGAGAGAGAGTGAGGGAGAAAGAGAGAGAGAGAGAGAGAGGAGAGGGATATATATATATAATATATATTGATAATATATAAAACAAGCAGTAAAGACATATACAGAGATATACAATGAAAAACGTGAAAAAAACTGTATGTACCGAAGTGTCTTGCTTTAAGTCTGTAATCATGGGTTTCATAACCATCTTCTCTGCCAACCGAGTTACCCGTGCTAGTTCCACCCGAATCACTTTAATAATTAAATTTCTCTCCCTCAAACAAGTTGATGCCAGATTTTACGTTGAGAATATGGTCAGGCAAGCCTCGTTTAGGAAACAAATTGAAATGACCGAAACAAATGTTAAGCTCATTTCAATATGTTAATATGCGAAACATGATAAAAAGGATACATCTAAATTGGTGACCCATCTACGTCAAGTGATTGTAGCTATCATTACTATTAGGAAGTAATGAAGACCAAACAATAAAACGATTTACCACTAGAACAACGGAAAGCGTTTCTTTAAAGTCATTTGTCATTTAGCCAAGAAAATTTTTACATACAACACAAAAAAATTAGGGTCCTTTGTGGGCCGAAATCAGTTTGGACGAGTGGATCTCAGGAATGTAAGTAATTTCTACAAAGAATCTGACCAAAAAAATGTTTCATGTCGGATATTTATCATGTTGTGAGTCGTAAGCGTTTTCTGAGTTCGCTATTAATAAATAGGTCGAGCTGGTGTCTTAGGAACCGAAAATAAAGCAAAAAAGAAAAAAATGTTCTCTGGGATTACATTTTTAACATATTATATTCTGTAGTTCGAGAAAAACCACACCTAGTTATGGTCTGATACAATTTTCATAATAATAAAAACAGCCAAGTATACTTTTGTGTCATAGAATTAATATACTTTACCAAATGTTTGAGTAATAAGCGTGTTTGTGTAAAAATATATCTTCCCACGCACTCTAAAGGGGAAACGGAGGCTATAAAACAGCTAGAATAGGTTTTAGTAATTAACTTACGATAGCTTCATTGGCATAACCAGCAAATTCTGGAATCTAAGGAAACAAAACAATGAAAATCGTGTACGAGTATTTGTATTTCAAGGATGGTTTACGGAATAATACAAAGCTACCAAAATCCATACCATTCTGGGAGAATACGATGATAAATGGTTTAATGGAAGATAAAAAATAATTTTAAGGGTGCCAATAGTAAAATTGATGTTAATTTCTTTTGTGATTATTTTCTGGCATGCTTGTTGCACTGGGCCTCTTGACCACATACGAAAATCACAGTTGGTCGAGTAAATGGCAATACTTTTGAATGGGTAATACATAGGACAAAATATATTGTTAAATTTTGTGAATTTTCCTAATAAAATTTCTTTACTTTTAGAATACACTTAACGTATTTGATAATGTACACAAAAGTCTCAATGACTGTACTGAATGTAGCTGACCGAGTTTTTAGCTGTTGGACGATCAACCAAGCTCATCAAGCAAAAAAATAATGTAAATAACTAAGTTCCAAACCTTAAAAATGCCCCACTTTAGAAAGACAAAAATTTAATGCAAAACTGTTTACTGACAATTTTTCAAATCGTCTGCTATCACAATACGAATTGTACGGCAAGGTTGAAGGTGTGATACTGAAGCGAAAGGACCAAAAAATGTGTGTGTTTGTGGAATGTCTCAAAAACTAATACAAACGTACAAAAATAGTACAAAGTAAGTCAATTGTACTCTCATTTCTATGCGGGCTGTGTGCATCTTATTCTGTCAGTGACAAATATAAAAGCTAATAAAAGCTGTCACTTTAATAAAGTGATTTTTGGTTACGAATGGTAACAATATATCTTTAAAGTTCCAAAACTCAACTAATCTACAATAATTTCTGGTGAAAACATTATAAAACGAACAAAAAGTTGCGATCGCTTCGGTAAACGTCTGGTAATCCACAAATATTTATGATGAAATTCTCCTGTAAAATTTCGACAATCAGAACACAAAAGCTTCTCCATTTTCCATGCAAGAGCACTAAAATACTAAAGGAACAATTGCAAGAACAACACATGATGCACAGAATACCTATTTTTGTGGAGTTTTAAAAAGACCAAAATGTAGAAAAGCAACCAAAAATTATGCTTGGAAAAGACCTTGGGCACGATAAACTGTATAGGTTTGCTACTAATAACACAGTAATGGCCAAAAATGATTTAAAATTCCATTTCATCACAATAGGACGAACTCCAAAATGACCTACGTTAATTGAATTCCACAAAATATTGGACAAAAATTAGAAAGTGCGTTGATGCGCCGTGACTGTGGCACTCCAAAACATTTAGCAGGAATAATTAGAAGCAGTTGGAAGTTCTATGTGTAGAAACACAAAAGGAAAAACTAAAAAGAAGGAAGCCTAGAAAAAGCATCCTCGCAAGGGCAGAGATAAATTTTGGTGAAGGGGTCAACATTCTGATGAAAGTTAGAAATATTTGCGTCCAAATGGTTAATGCAACCTTCTAATGAAACATTTTTCTATCATGAGGAAGCCTACTTTACTCTGGTGCCACCACGAAATGACACTATATAATACTTGACCCAGGACAGTGATACGCATTCATTTTTGTAACTATTAACCCGCTATCGCCGCCGGAAAGCGGAAGCGGAGAAGAACCATATATCTTAAGCGCAAAGATTAAAATGATAGCGAGGGGAGGGGGGGCAACATTCTGATGAAGGTTACAAATGTTTGCGTCCAAATGGTTACTGGAACCCAATATGAACCATGAAACCGTTGTCTAATTAAGAAATCACGTATGGTAGTAATTAATTTACCAAATCATATGAAACACCAACTGGTACAATCAATGCATCTGGTATTGTTTCTAGAATAAAAAATAAAAAAGTAAAAAATAGTATGACAATATTACTCCTTCACAAAATACTCTCCCCATTTTAATGTGCAAAAAGCGTACAAATAAATGAAATAAAAAACAATAAATAATCATACTGGGTTCATTCAATTACAAAAAAAAAGGATTCAAGGCAAATCAACAATATTCAACCATAATCTTCTGTCAATACTAGAACTCCGCTATGACCCATTCAAAAGAAACAGAATGTAATAAGGTAAAATAAAATATGTACTCGAAAGTAATGTAAAACGCAATATGACGTAAAACAATACCAAACAAAATAAATAATTTAAACAAAAAAAGTATTATTTGTCATTCAACCGCTTTCAACATAAATAAGTATAATAAATTAGACACAACCATTAAATTAGTTTTTGTACGTTTAAAACTCAGCTTCGCCAAAAAGCAGACAAAAGTGCCATCTTGGCTTCGGGTCAAAAGTAATATGTATAAGAAAATATCTTTTACTGAAGTATTCTTAAAACTCATCTTATACCTGTACGTGATGTCACCAGTCCTAAGATTTTGTATCTCTATTACTACGCGAAGTGACCTCACGAATATTCTCCCCCGACTTAGGATCATGACATAACGTACTCTCTAACTCACTTCTTAATATCTTCTTTCCCAAAACTGCTTGACTTTACATCGGTCTTTTAAATAATTGTTTTTACCTTATTTATGGCTTAAGCCTTAAAGTAGAGAAAAGCCAAAAGCGAATTCATTCCTTTCATGATAAATTATCATTTCTTAACAGTCCTTATACAAAGTGGTTTTATGGCTTGTTTAAGATATTTATATGAAAAAAACTCAAACAGAGGCCTCAACTGAACGATAGGTAAACATAAAACAAAGAAGCTCTTTCAGTCACCTTTCATAACGGCCTGTGTCACACATGACAAAAGTCCCATTTTTGGTTGAAGTGGTTTCCCTACTCGGGTACGTGTTCCCTCTACAAAAATTAAGGAACAAGGCAATCAAAATCTTATTAAAATAAGTAAAGTGGTGGGTGATGCATATAAATACTGTATGAAAAACAAACTTCAAAACCAATGCAAGAGTTGCTGCTCAAAATTTTAAGCTGAATTTAAAGTAATTTAATGGTTTTAAGTGGACAGAGCTGTAATACAGGTCCATAGAGCTCTGAAGAGTCATAATAAACTCAACCCATAATACCCCAACATACAAAGATCTGTATTAGTTTCAATATAAACATCAATAATGGGCAACTTGCCATATCCTAGCTACAAAAGTAGATACAAATATTTAAATATGATATAGATAGATAGATAGATAGATAGATAGATAGATAGATAGACAGATAGATAGATAGGTAGATAGACAGACANAAGGAACAAGGCAATCAAAATCTTATTAAAATAAGTAAAGTGGTGGGTGATGCATATAAATACTGTATGAAAAACAAACTTCAAAACCAATGCAAGAGTTGCTGCTCAAACTTTTAAGCTGAATTTAAAGTAATTTAATGGTTTTAAGTGGACAGAGCTGTAATACAGGTCCATAGAGCTCTGAAGAGTCATAATAAACTCAACCCATAATACCCCAACATACAAAGATCTGTATTAGTTTCAATATAAACATCAATAATGGGCAACTTGCCATATCCTAGCTACAAAAGTAGATACAAATATTTAAATATGATATAGATAGACAGACAGATAGATAGATAGATAGATAGATAGATAGATGGGTTGATGGATGGATCAATAGATAGATAGATAGATAGATAGATAGATAGATAGATATAGATAGATGGATAGATCGATGGATAGATAGATAGATAGATTTATATATATAGATAGGTTTATAAAATATTAAATGCTGCGGGCTACTAAAACAACACGTTTCACGCACGTTGCATTACTATTATCAGAATGATTACAGATCCTGGTTGGCTCTATTTATGGTGGCTTAAAGTTGACAGCATAATATTTGTTTGCATGCCGACACTTGTACAATATTTCAGTGCACTTGTTTAAAAGGCTGCTTTTCTCTGGGCTCTAAAGTTACCATCTTTTCGGATAAAGTTTCATACTTTCGAACCAGTCTTGAATTGGTCTGCATGCTTTAAAATAGACAATAAAATGAAAAAAGATCTGTGGTTTCCGTAATTTGTTTTGAATTCGCGTTCCGTTATGTCAGTATATGTTTTATTCTGCATGCCATGACGGAAAGCGAATTCAAGACACGTTAGGAAAACCATTAACACTCATTTAAAAACAACGACTACGCGCAAAGCACAGCTCTATCGAAATATGCTTGGGACTTGAAGGAAGCGGGTTAATCGTTTTCCGTAAGATGCGCTATTTAAAGAATGCACGCACATACAAGAGCAATTCGAAAGTAAGCAACTTGTGTTTAGCTGAAAAGATGGTAAACAAAAAATGGTGCTTACATGCCAGGAGTTTCCAGGGTCTAAAAAATTCAACTAGGGTCCAGGCTTTTCCGGAAAGTGTGGTTACAGTGCAATACTAAAAATATAAAAAATTAGTCTTAGATTCAGCCTTGGACCATTTGCCATAAAAACTCAGGGTTAAAACATTTTGAAATGTACCAAAGAAACCACATAAACCTTCCTCAAATGCTCAGTATGGCCTCGAATTTCATTTCAGTCGAGCACATTTTAACAAAAATGGCACAGATACAATAGAGTTTAAACAGTCTAAAATATTCTTGACAACATGGTCTCAATGGAATCCATTGATGTAGGAAAATTATCATGTCGTGAGTTATAAGCCTTTTTTTAACTAGGTTTCGAGAGATACCACTCCCATCGTCAAGCTACAGGGGTAATTAGGTAAAGCTACTTTATACTTTGATAGTGCGGATGTGCTTGGTGACAGGCATCGAGTTGTTTTGAAAAGTGGCGCCATACCTATCTTGTATTTGTTGTGGTTTTTTTCTGTAGGTGCCAGAAACCATATCTGTGAAAGAGTGTAAGATATGCTGATGATGTGATTGCTATGCTCTAGGGAATGGGTGGTTTCTTGACTCACGACAAAAAAAATATCCCACATCACCATTTTGAAAGGTTCCGCATATTTTCGAAATATTTAACACGCTTTACATTTTTTACATTTGTCCTTAGAGTTTATTTAGTGTCTTATGCATTTGGGGAGGTAACGACACACTGGTATAATCAGAAGGCACAACAAATATTATATGGAAACTTCTCCTGGTGTCAAATGCCACAGTCGAATCATGGTGGTGCCCTCTACCTTAATCATATCTTGTTTCTTGCAATATCCCAAACAGTTTTTCACCTTTAACACCCAATTCCTTCATCATCCATTCAAACATATTCGACCGTAGTCTTCAGCTGGCTCATTTTCTTCCAAATAAGTCTTCGTCTTGCTCTTTTTCCTGTTCCTTTCGGCTTCATGTGCTTAAATATTTGATTGGCCATTAAGAAGATATAAGCTTAAATAAAAACTATGTTCATTTTAACCACAAAAGAAATGCAAATTCAATACAAATCATCATTACCTGTATAAGAAGCATTGGCTTACAAACAAGATGAACGAAACAAAAAGCGTAACCGCTGGCTTTTTATTTCCTCAAGGACTTGTTTCGGTTGTAATTTTAAATGTCACGGTCTTAGGTAATATTTACAATGGGCGAAACGTGAAGGGAAGAAATAACGAAAAATGGTCGAAAAGGTCGACAGAACCACTGGTATGAAAGGGCCACATTCTATAACATATGACCACTACTGCCTTGCTTCTTACACCAACTGACTTCAATACGTGCAAAGACGTAGATAATTGCTGAACTATTATTTGGGTGGCAAAGTCAAAGTACAGAAAATGGCGTTTTTACAGTTAATTAAAAAAAATAAATAAAAGCTTAGAAAAAAATGCTCACCGATAAATATTGTCACTGACTCTTTTTGTTTTAGCAGTTGCTCTATATACTACAAAGGAAAACACGTAAGAGATGACAAGAATCAAAACTATGCGTTTGCAAATAAAGCTAAAAAAAGTCGCCAAAGGTCATGCTGTTGCCTCGTTTTCAAAAAGGGTATAACAGTCACTCCACATTCACAGCAGGTTAAAAAATCGTAACAACCCTTCCAAATCAAAATCCAGGTAAAATTAAGTAGTACCTACTTCCATTATGCCCACCACCGGCAAAGATATATTCCTAAGTAATGTTTTCTCTGCTAATCTCGTAATTGATCCTATGATGGTTAAGTGATATACAATGATGAATCTTGAAAAAGATCCAAATTTATACCAAAACCTGTATGCATTCGTGGTCAGCCTGAATGTAAAGTTGTGGCTGCTTTAAAAACTAAAACCAATCGGATTTCAGTACTAAGAGTATTAACTTAGAATTTAAACAAATCACCAGCCTTGTCTAAAAAGTGTTGTAGACCACCAAAGGCTCCCTTTTAGGTACTGAATTATGTGTGCTCTTTGGACACTCCAAAACATAGATAGTACTCCAAAAGAATAAAGAGCAACAGCAAAATATTCGAGACCAACAACAGATAACATTTATATTAAGTTCGGAACATAATCTGGGGTAAAAAACAAACTATATATTCTCAGTGACATTGTATCTTGTCATATTTGTACAATATTGGAACTCTTATCGCAATCGTAAGCATTAATATATATATATCTACAGGTCTTCAAAATTTCCTGACATAAATTAAATAAAAATTTCTTAATAAATAGGCAAACCTATTTGATGACTGCTTTCAAAATACTCAAAATGTCACATGGAAAAAGAGAAACAAACCGTAGTTCATGACTTCTATCAAAGCTGTGATAGCTATGATAGTAATCATGTTTTTTAATGTCCCGTTTACAAGTTCATGATCTTAACTTAAATGTCCTTAACTAACGACTGGCTTCGATATAGTTCGACGTAACAGACTTTAAAACGTCATTATAATGAAGAGTACTTTCCATCGCCCTGCATATAGATTCAATTCATGCTTTATTCATGCTCTTTGGTATTATTCTCATTCAAGTAGTTCTTAAATACAATTATTTCTCCTGGAATCCAATCGATTTTACAGAATTAGATACAACATTTCAATCCAAGTGGTATCGTAAGGCCATTAAATTTCCAAATGTTAACAGCATAAAATATTCAGAAATATTTCATCCACATCGCATCGAATGCCTTGCCCAGCAAATAAACAGACCAGGTTTATTAAGAAATACCAGACCAGTGTTTTCTGAACTATTACACTGTCAGTCATTCCTTGCAAGGTCTTATTCAATCGACATACTTTAAAGTATATACTTCATTACTGATTTCTTCCCAATGATAACCTATATTTCAAAAAGGAGCTGTAGAGTTTTAAATGCTAATTGCCTTGTCTTATGGTATGACTAAACAATGCTTTAACGACATAATAACATCTCTTTGAAGCAAGACGAACTTCAGCACCTGTAGCCAAAAAAATGGGTTGTCTAGCAAGTGGTCCAAGGGCAACAGTGTATTTAATATTTAGAACCCCAGTTACTATCAGCAGACATTTATTTATTTTTTTGCATAAAAAAAATTGGAGTAGCTTTTGTCACGGTCGTAAAAAGAGCCACAAATGTCACGTGAGGCAAAATTGTTACGATGCTATTTTATTTTGTTATACAGCTGTATAATATGCGGATGATCTATGTCACGGCCTGCAGACCTCACCCTCAGTGGAACTCGGCAAACGTATGAATAAAGAAACTGGACAAGTCCTTATTCTGTTCCTTATAGAACTTTTAAAACCGTCCAAAATGCTTTGTAATCTTCAGTACATTGGTGAGTTGATTAAATAATGATCTACTGCTTTGCTAGCAGCCATTTACTCGCGTATTGCTTTGCAGTGGTATGCAAAGCAAATTCCTATTTCTTTAGCAATCCTCAAAGCTTTCAGTTTTTGTTTAGCCCTTTTCTTTTTCTGACACCCCTAATGATTAATAGCAGCAAAGCCTTGACAAAATGAACGTGCTCTTAAGAGATTGTTTTAAACACTTGCCATTTTAATGGGTGCCTGAGATAATAGGATTCACTTTTATCCGAGACACATTCATTTTCCATACATGGATCACGTCATGGTTTACCCAAAGTACTCATAAAATTAATAGCTTTCATGGATGAAAATAATTCACTTCTTCTTCTCCTTTCGGTCATGGTCCAACGTTATGTCGGGTCAGCCGCTCGACACGTTCTTCTCCACTCTTCTCGATCTTGCCACATTCCATTTCTTGCCCCAACGCTCTTCATGTCTCTTTCGACCACATCCTCCAAGCGGAGGGTCTCCCTTCCTCTACTTTTCTTCCCTTCCACCTTTGCCATTAGTGACTTCCTCACTGTACTCTGTTCCCCCAAACGCATTACATGCCCCAACCACCTCAGTCTTGCCTCTCTTGCCTTCTTTTCTTTGATGTTCACCACCTTTGCAAATTTCCTGATATCCTCGTTTGTCCGATGGTCCATTACAAATACGTTGCAGGTCCACCTCAGCATCCTCATTTCTGTGCTCTCGAGTAGCCGTTCCTCTGCTCTCCTCAGTGCTAAAACCTCCATGCCATACAAAAGAACTGGTCTAATCACAGTCTTATAGATCTTCACTTTCAACTCAATTGCCATCCTTTTGTCACATACTACACCACGATTCTCCCTCCACTTTCCCCACGCCTTGTTCACTCTTGCCTTCACTTCTTTTCTACTTCCTGCCGTCTCATTCACCACTATTCCCAAACAATTGAACTTGTCCACTTGCTTGATTTCCTGGTCATGCCGATCTTTCACTGCTACCCGGAGACCCCCTTCTTTTGCTGATACCATCACATCCGCCTTTCTGGAGTTCACTTTCAAGCCCTTTGCTTCCAGCTCCTCCTGCTACTTCCGGGTCTTCTCTTTCAGTATTTCCTCAGAGTCGGCTGAGTTAGCAATGTCGTCTGCGTACAGAAGCTCATTCGGGACCCCTTCTCTGACATCTCCCAGCTCCTTTGCACTGCTCCCTTTCCACTTTGTTTCTGCACACATAACACATCAATCGTTCTCCTCCTAATCACGTCCGTAACCTCCCTATCCCGCCCTGTCATACTTCCAACGTTCCAACTTCCTATCCTGATTGTACTGGTCTTCTCTTGCTTCTTTAGTCGCATGCGGGACTGATGCGATAACCCTTGTTCACTTCTCACAATATACAGGGGCCTATGCTGCGTGTCGCTGTCGGGGGATGGCCTAGCTGCATTTAATCATGTGACCTTCCTTTAACCCGTCTGGCAAGGCCTGACGGCAGCACTGTTTTCGGCGGTGCACCTAGCCTTTAGCAGTCTACGCACCTACTCGCAAGGTAGCCAGAGAATTTAACCTATTCCTGGGCGGGCATTTGGTGAGTGCCGGGACGTGTCCACATGCCGGTGGGCCCTGCACACTGCACCTAACGGGGTGCCCATCCTCCGGTGACAGGAAATCGGCTGTCACACCTAGCCAGAGCCTCGTTAGCGACAGCCTCGTGGCCACCGTTACCAGATCACACCACGAGGAGTTGGCTTGAGGTTGGCTTGGCCAGAGAGTGCGTCACAGACAGGCCACTTGCTTCATCGTTCACCCAAAGGCTAGTCTGAGCACTTCTGCCCGTTATGAAAATAATTCACTACTGCACAATAATCACAGTAGCACCTACAGAAAAGCACTGCAACCTGAGTAATCCCTATATTGATCAACATTTAGCAACAACAACACTGGTGATTAAATTTTTCAGTTAGGCCGCAAAGACTCGTGACTATTGCTTTTTAACAAAACAGACTGAAAGCGGAACAGTATTTTATAGACCAAGGTACACACCAGTGACTATTAACTACTTTTGTTTGGTGTACTCACTTAGTTTCTGGAAAAAATTACATCTAAACTCGCTTGGTACATGGACGNCATCGTTCACCCAAAGGCTAGTCTGCCTCAAACCACAACCACAAGGGCTGGGCTGAGCACTTCTGCCCGTTATGAAAATAATTCACTACTGCACAATAATCACAGTAGCACCTACAGAAAAGCACTGCAACCTGAGTAATCCCTATATTGATCAACATTTAGCAACAACAACACTGGTGATTAAATGTTTCAGTTAGGCCGCAAAGACTCGTGACTATTGCTTTTTAACAAAACAGACTGAAAGCGGAACAGTATTTTATAGACCAAGGTACACACCAGTGACTATTAACTACTTTTGTTTGGTGTACTCACTTAGTTTCTGGAAAAAATTACATCTAAACTCGCTTGGTACATGGACGTGTTCTGTATCGCATATACAAAAGCTACATTTAACACACTTTTCAAAAGATATATATTGGTAATATATATATTGATATATATCTAAAACAAACATATAATCCAAAATATCTGACCAAGACTGCAAAGAATAACTGGAACCCGGATTTACTGAGTCGCAAGCAGTCGATTATTATTGAGGTTGCTTTGTAAACAAACAGCTAAAACCACAAAGCTTAATTCTTAAACAAAAATATTGTAAAATCCCTCAAAGCATTAGAGCGACCAAAGGCCTTATAATACAGACAACCAATAGCGTCAGAAAATCCCGTCAAGTTGCTGAGACACACGAAACTTGTCACCTATCATTCAGTTGAGAAACAGTTAACGGTTTCTATTGTCATTAACAACTAGAGACTGTTGTTGATGACATGTATGAGTATCCACGTTATGGTAGGTTCAGGGGGTCTGTTTGATAAGTAGCAACGATGGATAACATCCACAACACAATTTTTGAATACTCGAAGGAATATTTCAAATGTTCCCACAAAACAACATTGTAGTATGTTATTTACCTCTTGTAAGACTGCGTTATACGCTGCAATATCGAGTTCTGACCTTCCATTGTTTCTTCTTCTTATAAAAAATGCTCCAACTTTTCTCAACAAGCAGCTGCTCAGAAAGAGAAAAAAATAAAAAAAGGGGTCAGTGGAGAGTACATCAGATGCCATGTATGACAAACAAAATTCACAAAAAATAGCCACTTGAGTACTGTAATGAACACGAAATACGACTGCACTCCCCCCAAATTTATACATTTTCGGTACAAGCCTGCAATGTTAGCCAAAGTCAATTCGCTTTACCACTTGTAACGGTGCCACCTTCCCTTCCTCATCATCCCCTTGCGATTTACAACATTCTATGTCCCAAAATTGTTATGCATCAACTAGTCTTACTCTTAATCCTTTTTAAATATTAGACAAACATAATGGTGGGCAGCATTTACGCGAATAGACCAGTTTTTCCATTTAGTCCCTTTTTCTATCTTTTACTGATAAGTTTAAAAAGTGAGTCAGCAGCTTTAACTATCTTGGAAACATCCTCACTCAACATAGCAGATGCAGGTCTGAAATAAGCAAGCGTAAAGCAATGGATAACTTCTTATTCACAGATCTATTTAACATCTTAACCAACAAAATGCTGCACATTCATTAAAAGAAAAGACTAGTGAAATGCTATATCTGGTCCATTCTAAAGTACGGCTAGACAAATGAAGTTTATTGGTTACAAACCTGAGAGTGAATTCCACTGAGAAATTGTGCATACAAGGTTTCATAGGAAGGAAACGGAATCGGGGGCGCCAAAGAACTTACTTTCTTCAAAGTCTAATGTTGGCGGTTGGTATGGGGGTGAAAAAGCTGTGTGGGTTGGCAATGGAGAAGGATGGCTTCAGAAACATGGTCGCCAACGTTAGACTCTGGTAAGGCACAAAAAAAACTAGGCCCAAATGGGTTAGCAAAATTAATTGTTACTGATAAGTATCTCAAATGGCCTGTTTATGAGAACTAGGAGTAGTGCTACCATAATTGAAAACAGTATAGGTGACCTAAAGATAACAAAACCCGCTGAACGACTGCAGTAGTCTTTTATCATACTATTTTTATGGATGACATGGTATGGTCACCCAACAACCTTTACAACAGCCAATTACAGAAAAGAGAATCATTGTCACCCACCAAATCTTGGAGAGACCATGGTGTAATATCGTGGAAGAAGAACGGATGAAATTAAAAATGGAATAACGGAGACGCTAAGCTAAAAGTGAATGGATATACTCGATAGGCCATTGGTCAACCCAAGCAAAAATCTTGAAATGGTTAACACGAACACGTACAAAATCGACTGAAATGAAAGAACAGCATATACACGAGATAAGAGGATTAATAATTGAGGTCGCCGGAACAACTGGAGTGTAATGGATAAAATAAGGGAAAGTGAAATTAAAAACAGTAATTCAAAGGGAAACAGAAGATGGCCTATACTGGGAAGGCAAAGCCGTAATGATGAAGAAAGGCGCAGCGATCGTGTGAAAGATTGGCCTCAAAGCAATAAAAAATACTTGTTGCAAAATTCGACTTAAAATTCGTAAAATTAAAAGTCTCATACGATTCAACCAAGGAGGAGAAGCAAAAGAAAAATGCCGTACATGACCTAGTAACAAAAGTCGAAATAATTGACTAAATTAAAAAGACCATTAAAATTTGAGGCCGTCACTGTGAAGGATATCAGTGGATTATGAAAAGCGATTATGAAAGTGATTGTACAAGTTCCGTAGGGGGAACAGCTTGATAATTCCCTTAACCATAAATATAATGGAAGTAAAAATAAATATCAATTTAGGGGAGGGTAAAAAACAAATTAAAAAAATAGATTAACAGGTAGGTTAATGCGGACAGGAAACCTAAAACACTACAAGAATTGGAGAGGAAAACAATGCCGCTAACAGTCAGTAGATCTCTTGGGTTGAATGATTGTGGACAGAAAAAACAAACTCATACCTTCATAATGACCATGTATACACAAGGGCGGGAACAGATAAATTTTCATAAACATGGCATGTACTTGAGGAATAAAAAGGAAGTGGTTCTCATGCTGCTTTATCAAAGACGGAGGGAAACGCGGAAGACCTGAGGCACGGCGTTGGTGACAGCACCCAGCAACGTGGAGTCATCTGGATGAGCAGAGGCTTCATGTTTCACATGATATAAAAAAGCAAGATAAGCGGAATCCCTATAAAAATGAAAGGAAACCGACTTCATTTCTATTTCAGGTTTTTCTCCTTCCAATCTTTTCTTTCCCATTCTTTTCCGCTTCCTTTCTTTCCATACTTAATGGCTATTTTAGTTCAAACCAATGGTCATCAGCAGAATTTTTATATTTCCCTCTTATCCTTAGTTTCATTGTTTGTTCTGCATTTCGCTAGTTACATAGCAGCCGTCACTTGATCTTCTTAGAGGAAAAACAACAAGCCAGGGGTTTTAGTGTATTATAACAAGTCTTCAACCTTCATATTGCATTCCACATAATTTCACAAAGAGAAAATAGTTCACATCCCAATTGCGCACCTCCTGAATCGGCAAAGAACTGAACTTTCACAAAAGAAAATCAAAGTTGAAATCAACAAAGGGAAATGTTAAAATAACTGTTTCAAAAGTGGCGATTTAAAAATCACAGCCATTAAGTATACTTATATAAAAATAATTTATATTTTAACTGATACGATATATCCTTTCTAAAGATAGAAAAAAAATAAATACTGACCCAACAATCGGTACCTTCCATAAATTATCTAAAATAACAATGCAATGGAAAACAATTAGACATACAAGAAACGCTTAACTTATTAACTTAAAATACATTTATGCATACAGATGACATATTTTGTTAAATTTACATTATAATGGCGAAAATAAAACCATAAAATGGAATCAGGTATTACATTACAAAATACCGTTACCTACAACACGCTCTGTTTGGTAAAGGACAAAGTAAATTTGTTTGCAGCAAAAATGACAAAATCTAAAATGTTTCGTTTAACACCACAAAAAATTAAAAAATATCGAAACAATCAGCTTTCTTGAAAAATAGACTCATAATCTCAAAAGTTTCTTTTATCAAGGGGACGTAATTTCCTGCCTATTTATACTTTGAAAGTTTTAACATTTGTCCAGATTTATGTTAATGAGAAAATGTGAGATCTTTGATTTTAAAAACTAAGAATTCAAACTTATCTCTGCACATAGAAACCTTCTATTTTGAGGCAACTGCAATAAACAAGCAGGAAAACCAAACTCAAATTTAAATAACAGGTAAGTAAAAATGCTTGACTGTGTTAAGGTAAAGGTTTTAAAAATATACAGAGAAAAACGAGTAGAATAAATAGCTTGTTTGTAAATGAATTTGGACCAGCGCCTTTGGCATTCTTGCACATTAGTATTACCAATGAGATCTCCCAAAACCAGGATTTGGGGAAAGATTAGACCAATTAAATGGAGGGCTATGTTACAAAAAATTATTTGACTGACAACATAGTTTCAGGAGCTTAAACTTTCAATCAGATGAATATGAAAACCAAAGGCCATAGCCTTTGCTTTTCATGGTTCGAAGCAAAAGAAACCTATCATTTGGTTTTTGTTCTCTTCATTTTCCAAATCTTGAGTAAAATTTAAAAAAAACCCCTCAGATAGACTATTTTACGTTTTTATCAGTGGAAAATATCAAAAATTGACTGTGAATTTCAACGGCAATGCTTAAGAAGCTCTAATTTGTCGTCACAAAATACTTATTAAAAGTTTAGGATGCTGTCTATTCCCCTTTTTGTTGATTGCTGGTTATATTGCCTATTTGGAATACCAGCTAATCACATACCACAAAAGAGGCGTATACTGTAACTGCACCAAAACAACTTTTATAATCTATACGGGGCGACAGATATTCAAAAATTGGCGAACTACGGATTGTCTGTTTAACATATAGTATCAAGCATCAAGTTATATGGATAGTAGCCGGGCACAGTCTAATGTATATGGCAAGTTTTTATGGGTCCATTCAAGCAAAACGGTTTGTTTCCTTACGGCGTGGTAAAACCGTGGCATTACCAACTAAGATTCATTTAACTGTTCCCTCAAAGAAATTAACTTAATACTTGCCTCCTGCAGCAGTATGTGGGACCTAAAAAATGAAAAGAAAAAATATTGGGATACCATCACCAACTAAAAGCTACCGTACATAACAAAACCCAAAACGTGTATAAGTTCAGTGAAATTCTTTATCCATGGTATTGGCGAAAAAGAAAAGAAAATGTAAGATAACTGGTGCGAAATTCTTAAAATCAAATGATCGACGGTCTAACATTGGGCAAGAATGCCTGTATTGGTAGGATACATATGTGGAAAAAATACGCGTGGTTATGATAAAGTAGTCGTGTCTCGAATGTGCGTGTACTTTGGATGCGGAAATTATTGGTTTCGTTAACAAACTAAAGTTTCAATGCAATTTTACGTCTCGTTTTTATCAGTTAATTATTTACTTATTTATCTATTTACTTATCTAATTATTCATTTATCTATCTATCTATCTATCTATCTATCTATCTATCTATCTATCTATCTATCTATCCATCCATCGATCCAACTAGTTATCGATCCATCCATCCATCGATCTATCTATCTATCCATCTATCTATCCAACTATCTATCGATCCATCGATCTATCTATCTATCTATCCATCTATCGATCGATCGATCGATCTTTCTATCCATCTATCTATCTATCTATCGATCGATCGATTCGTCGATCTATCTATCTATCTATCTATCTATCTATCTATCTATCTATCTATCCATCTATCCATCCATCTATCTATCTATCTATCTATCTGTCTGTCTATCTATCTATCTATCTATCTATCCATCTATCTATCTATCTACCTATCTATCTATCTATCTATCTATCTATCTATCTATCTATCCATCTATCGATCGATCCATCGATCGATCTTTCTATCCATCCATCTATCTATCTATCTATCTATCTATCGATCGATCCATCGATCTATCTATCTATCTATCTATCTATCTATCCATCTATCTATCGATCCATCGATCTATCTATCTATCTATCCATCTATCGATCGATCGATCGATCTTTCTATCCATCTATCTATCTATCTATCTATCTATCGATCGATTCGTCGATCTATCTATCTATCTATCTATCTATCTATCTATCTATCCATCTATCCATCCATCTATCTATCTATCTATCTATCTGTCTGTCTATTTACCTCAATAATCTCCAACTGGATTACGACCCAGTGAAGGATAAACTGCTGCCTTGTTGGTCCTGCTACTCTAAAATGAGGCCACAGGCATGGTAAACAAACAATCACAAATGTTAATTAAAAACAAAGGAAGCAATAAATCATAAATACTAACCTTAATGTCATTACAGAATAGTATCAAACTTATTATCATATAATCCAAATGGCTTTTGTGAAGAGGGATGTAAATTATCGGTACTTTTCGCTGTGGGCATGAAAAATGATTTAAAAAATCCTCAACTAAGCTACTATTAAGTATCATTTATCTTTATTCCATTATTTGCATCATGGTACGTGTGATGTAAAAATATGATAAATGAGGCTACACAAAAAGTGAAGGTGGTCATTAATAAACAACAAAAACAGTTGGTAAATATAACTGAGCGATATAAATCTCATGGCTGTGTCAAAAGATACGAAACCATAGTTGTTGGGGGAACGCTGGGCCGAATACACAAACAGAGAAAGCAATTCATAAGTGACATGGCATCAAACGAAAACAAAAAAAAAGAAAAGCCACCAACGACAACATTTACACCTACCACATTTCTCTTTACATATCTCTTTTAATCAAGATATGAACGAGTTCAACAGTTTGCAAAAATTTTCCATGGATACATAAACAATTGAATGTAGAGTATAAGTGTTGGGCTCATAGCCGGAGATGTTACACGGAAACAAAAAGCGAACAGATAAACAAGATACACAGGGAGATGGGGCAAGGACAATACAATGACATACAGAAAAGAATGATGAAAAACACAGGCCAGATGTTAAATATAAATCATGGATCATCAGTCGATGACCATATCAGTTATTTCAGGAAATCAAAAATCGAGATAACTCTTAAGATATGGTTTCCCAGCAGAATTGGCCAAATGCCACCATCACATTAGATCATGAGGGCATAAACGGAAGAAAGAAAAAATATAAATGTCGAAATAAGAGCAATGGTATCGACAAAGCATGAGAAAGAAGAGTATGAAGAAATAAATGACAAGAACTATATCTAACTATCCTTGCCATCAGGTAAGTCTCACATGGGTTGCTAGGCCACGCTACCAAACAAATCAAGTAGGTTTATATATACACACATACATATATACATACATACATACATACATACATACATACATACATACATACATACAAACATACATACATAAATGCCTGTAAACCAACAAAAAAGCAACCGACTAGAAGGGATAAGTTACTTTACGCAAATGAATGGTATAATGACTCTGTAAACTATAAATACACGGGGAAAATGGTCATTTTATTGAATAGCGTGAAAAACTAAGGATATAAATACGCTACATGAAAGCTAAGAAAAACAAAAATATAATTGATAAAGATAAGCTAATATCAGGTTTCAAATTACTAATACAAACTAAAAAATGTGAAGAATCAGGTAAAGGTATTAAGATGATTGGCCTCTCTTTGTGCCAGAGTCTATCTGTATGTAATACATATTTATATTATATATACAAATATTTAACATACTATATATATATCCAATTATCCCTATTTTTCACATCTCTTAAATGCAGACTTTCCAGTTTTTGGATTTTTAACAAGTTTTTTTCTTTAGCCTCTATGCACTACATCAATTACAAATAAAATTAAGCTTATTTTCTTAGTGCAGTCAAAGAATGTGATAATATGCCCTAAAACTTGCCTTAAATGGGGGGAGGGGGGAGACTCGCAAAATAAAAATGATAAAATAAAAAAACTAGACTTTGGTCACAAAATATTGACAACAACAGGCGCATACTTTGCTTTGCCAACTGAACCCGGAATTCTAAAATAGTTACAGTGAACCAAAGCCTATCAAGGTAAAAGTCTTCCTGGTATAAGGGTTAGGGGTCGCTATTCCTACCTTAGTTTCCTGTTTGATAACTTCTATATCTTGTAACTGAAAACAAATGCTTGTGTAGCACATTCCGAGAACTTTTAATAAAACCCAGCCTGCAAGCCTGAAGATGAAGCATTGAAATGAAAAAGCAAAAAATAATTAAAATCTCATGCGTAGGATCAACTATCAAAAGGACTACAATGTGTCCATATGTTATTGTCTTGTCAAATCAAAATTACTTTTTCCCATTTAATTAATTTTATTACACGAAATGCAATGGGTACAGGTGTGGGGTACTTTCGAGTAAAAGCATACGCCGGAATCAAACGAAGAGAAAAAGTAAAGCTGCTGAAAGTTGGCAAAAACCTGACTAACAGTAAACTGAATTCTATCATTAGAGAAGAGAGGAATGACGTGGAAAAGCAAAAGAGTTTTACAATTTGGGAGTACTACGCAAAAAACCTGTTAGCCCCTATTTGGCTTCAAAACATCCACAATAAAATCAGTTCCAGGTCTCCGGCATAAATAATTACACAGGACTAAAATGTTTTAACCACTACATATAAAATACTTCACCGGCCAGCAACCCTAAAAGAGTCACAGCCTCCTCAATTAACCAAACATCCTAAAGACTGCAAACAGAAATAAATGGCAACTATTTCTGTTCAGAGTTTTCCTTGACATCCAGGGCTAACAAAATCAAATTTATACTTTCAGTTTGTTAAAGTTCTGCAGTGAACAGAGTATTATATATGTTTATTTTCAATAAGCAGATAAGTTAATGACCCTTGTAATCATGAGCAGAAGCAGTAGACTGACCCTTAATTTCAGTGCAGGCCAGTATGTAGGGCCTGTTTTATTTAGAGAAAAAAGCAAGCTTGGGTTCATACACCTTCAAAAGAAATTCTCTCTCGTCAATAGATCACTATCAATTCTTCTCATTATTAATTTCCCAAGGAATTTCATATAATTATAGAAATTCACTGTCCCACAGATGTTATAATAGTTCCTTCGGTTTTTCGTTTCTGACATGAATACAATTCAATGTCGTAGACTTTTTCAGCAACCGAGGCCGGTGAACCTGTCAACTAAAATGGCGGATTTGGCTTTTCCGTAGGCAGCAAATACGTTGTCAAAATCAAATAAAATTTTACTGAACAGGAATGGCACTTCTCCCATTTCCTACTTAAGTTTTTCAACTAGAGAGTTCACCCATTTCAAACATTTTATTATAACGTCGGCATAATTGAAACATGTAGACCGTAAATTATCGAATAAAGACCCACATTTAAGAAGGTCCCCCTCAACATACGTCCCACTCCTTATGCCAGTACTGACAAATAAGCTCTTTATAAGCTCTCTTCCTCGAATGAAAAGAGGGGGAAGGGGGTTATCTGGTTCACTTAAACCAAATTTCGTGTTAAAAGCAATTAAAAGAAAGTAAGTTCCCAAGGAAACACCTTTTCGATGAAATTGCCTGTTTCACTCCAAAGGTTGCAACTTTAACTATCTTTTTTAGTTTTTGCTTTCTACCCTCTCTCTTTCTTTGGTTTCTGTACAAGTATGATAAGTAAGCATGACAATATGTATCCTAAATTTTGTGTTTCATTTAACATTTAACCAAGTGCTTTTCCGCACTGAAAGAAAACTTAAAACTACTGGGCGAAAGGGCAAATAATGGTTGCTAAAATGTCATTTCAGACAACTTACGATGACATTTAACACACATCAAATTAGTATCCAGTTTTGATTAATAAGTTACGGCGCACTTAAGCAAGAATTTACGGTGTTATGGTTTTCAAAAAGGCACTAAACTCCATGAATCTTTTTCACAACAAAGGAACGTGTGGATACTTGATAAGCAGCTAGTATACCAATTTAGAAAACTAGATGTAACCTGGAAACAAAACCTCCTTGCTCTCCCTGACTCAATGAGTCAATTATCAAAAACAATATAAAACACAAATGTCAAAAAAGCGTTGAATATNGGCGAAAGGGCAAATAATGGTTGCTAAAATGTCATTTCAGACAACTTACGATGACATTTAACACACGTCAAATTAGTATCCAGTTTTGATTAATAAGTTACGGCGCACTTAAGCAAGAATTTACAGTGTTATGGTTTTCAAAAAGGCACTAAAGTCCATGAATCTTTTTCACAACAAAGGAACGTGTGGATACTTGATAAGCAGCTAGTAATATACCAATTTAGAAAACTAGATGTAACCTGGAAACAAAACTTCCTGGCTTTCCCTGACTCAATGAATCAATTATCAAAAACAATATAAAACACAAATGTCAAATAAGCGTTGAATACTGCTTAGTGGAATGGAACATCAAGAATAGAGCTTTCGAATTGATTCCCCGAAGGGGTAAATCTTTAGAATCTCCCAAAAGGTACTGGGTGGCCATGTTAAAATATAACTCGAAGAAAGGAAGTGTTTAAATCCAAATCCAAATTGGAACGAAACGTTACAGAGAAAAATGGTGAATAAGCATCTACCACAATTCAAAACAAATAAACCTAGATTTATCAATTCTAAAGTAACAATGAAATTAGAAAGATGCAATTTGACTGTTTAGTTCTGTCTTGGATTAAAAATGGATGCCAATTACTTTCATGACCATATATTTTACCTACGAATCATCTTTTCATTCAATTACTATGAATGTTACTGAGTTCACTTAACACTGTACCCTCTTATTGTCAAAGACATAAATATTTAAAAGTCTTGGTAGGTAACAAAGAAAAATACAAACCTGAGAAATCTATTAGACATATCTGCTGCCATTTGATTGTATATTCGTTTAATTAGTTTGTCTATTTGCTCTGAATTCTCATTTTTGGCTATTTTCAGGTTTGTTGTGTCATTTTCTATATCTGTAAAGTGCAAGACAAAAACATTAAACATGACGTAACAAATCTTTCGGAGATTATCACTGGGATATATTTAAAACTTTTAGGTATGAGAAAAATTTTCCATCGGTAGTAGCCAGTCTACTGTGAGAATTTTACTTGCACTAAAGTCAAGACTAAGGGGCCTAAAAAAGCGATGTTTGTGATGCTAAATTTAAGCCACTTAAAATTCAGAGTTAAAAATTAATAACTCGACAAAACTAATTCTTTAACATGCACTTTAAATATAATAAATTGCTGCATAGGCTTTAGGGGGCGACCGAGTGTGGGCCGCTAGTGTTTGGGGCCTTACATTGGTACATTGGTATAAAGTCCATTTAAATACAGCCCTGTATTGCTAATTGATACTACCACGACTTCAAAGAAGTCAAAACTCGTGTAACAAAATTTTGTTGAAGTTTATAAAGTTTTCTTTACTCCAATAAAGGTAGTACTTTTTCATCGCATAAAATTAGAGGTCCGGAAAATCCGTATTTTACCAGTCAGTATAAATCCACTTTTTATCAAATTTACAGTTACATTTCATTTTACAGTATTGATTTTTACTTCCTGTCGTTTGGTGGTATTTTTTTAAGTTCTATTCCAAAAGAAAAACAACTTCCCTTTTTCAAAAACCTGATAACAAGTATCTTAATACTACTTACAGAAATCCCAAAACTGATCCCACTGGGAATTTTTTCGTTTTAAATTTCTTTAGTCAACAATTCGTCAGTTAAAACAAGGGGATCATAAAATATGTCTTGTTTGTTTGTCAGTTTAAGCAGATTTTCAGCAAAAATGTGGTACCCAGTCCGTTCAATGCCTAACCAGATACATTTAAATACATTTTATTACCGAATCTGATAAGACTGAGTCAGTGATTGAAATAAAAAAAGGGTATATCTTATTGATATTAAACATCGTACCAGTCCAGACCACTGAATCTCAACTCTTCTAATAATAAATTAATCTTTTATCACACTTTTCATTCTTTACAAAACAAATCAAAATCACTAAATTCATCTTTTTCTGTCAAACCTTTCTGCCTTCTTTATCCTGTGATTAAAGTTTTCCCACTAATGATAAAAAGTATGTTTTTAAGTCTGCAATCATTAAAAAAGATATATTCTTTCAACGCTCAGTTACTCGCATTGCTACTGTATCGACAACTTCTACTCCAAGTCAGAAATATCCAATCCACATCTTGGAATGGAAAACGTCGTTTGGTGTGAGATTTAACGTTTCATTCTGAAATTCAAATATGAAATCCACCAAATATTAAATCCCCAAAATGCTATCATTTAGAATCTAACGCCAACAGTTCAATTGATAAATTCGACAAGAGTGAAAGCTGAAACAAAATTGCCGCTCAATTTTTGGGGGCAAAGTCAGCGATTTATGGGCTTTTTATAGGTTTTGACGACTGTATTCAAGGCTTTTTCTTGTGTACTAACTGTACTATGGGAACAAAAATATCCACCTCCCCCTCCCTCCATCACTGGCCAAGCTAAAAATAAATGCTCAAAAGTTTCATTAACCAAAGATATGTATTGATTTTATCAAAGAACAGTAACAGCGGGAAATATTTCATGGCCTGCCAAACAAAAAAACACTTAAATAAAAACAGTAACAATGAAATAGACTGGAGTTTCATTTCATGGTGAGTTACTATCTTAGGTATTTACTTATTCAATTCGAAGCAACTCAAATTTTTCTTTGGTTTTTCTTTGTAATTTAACACTGCTGTGTGCGAGAAAATCCCAAAACAACAATCTAATGTTACATGGTTTACATTCAGATCCAGATGCTGGTACCAAGTATTGTTTAGAAATTGATACAGCTGGAATGGTGTAAAATATCTCTAAATGTGCATGTGATTGCTGAAACGTTGAAGGTTGACGATTCTGTATTTCTGGTACAATGCTTGATACATTGTATTAAAGAACTTTATCTGGCAAATACGTACCAAAATTTACAGTCACCATAAAATCATCTATATTCATAAGGGTAACTGACACAAGTCGCGTGCCAACTCAAGAGTTCATACTCTTATGTCCAAACCTGAGAAAAACTCTCCAGGCAAAATCCCAAAAGATATTATAAAACATGACTTGCTCCAGTGCCAAAGATAGATTGTATGAAAAGGCAGTTGCTCCTTACTTCTTTTGCAAAAATAAACCCAGTAGGTGCCTAAAAACGAAATTGGAACTTATAACCCAATTCAACGGGCCAGGTATTCTGTGATGATATTTTTTCTTCTTCGGATACTTGGCATACCGCAATATACATAAAACAAACAAAGTTGAAGTATCACAAAATATATTTGCTGTTTATATTATAATTTTAGGGCTCTAAATTCAGCATTGCTTGGTAGTTGTGCAACCTAAAAATGATCTTCTTCCAACATTAATTTGTGCCTAAGCCTAAATGAGACGTAACTCAACTCTACCCCCACCCCCCACCCCACACACAAAAGGGCCTGTTATGTAAGAATTGATTAAAGGTAAGGTAATACTTAAATTCTTTTTAAATGCCAATAGCTTGGTAGATGGGCAGTTTACGGTTTCCATCAGCAAAGTTTAATATTGCTGTTTCGATTAGTGGGTAAGTATCTCAATCCATCAATGCGCAAAACAAATTTACAACCCAAGGAACAATAGTGGATGTCCACGCTTGGTGGCGATGTTAAAAAGATCAAGCGCAATTGTGTGTATTCGTGTAAAAATACAAGTTTGTATGCATGTTCGGAACAAATTCAAAAAGGCCCAACAACAACCTAAAGGGCTGTTACTAAAGCTAACCTGTACCACACATCCCATTGTTAAAACACATACCTTTCAAGGCTCCATATTTCTTCTGTTGGGATTTCGCTTTATGTGAACTAAAATTGAAAATACGGCTCTCAGAAAAACTTAAAACCCAGTAAGAAGTTAATTCTTGCTCAATGTAAGGTCCAAAGCTTTAAATTGCCGATATAACACGACAAAATCATATTGTTACAGCTCACGATTTCCTGGACCACCAACTAATCAAATAATACTCATCCTGTAACTATCTAACTTCTTTGTTCTCACAATTCACTTAGAATATTATTTCGTTCCATGTGTGACCACATTTCTATAGATGATTTGGCAAGGAAAAAGTACATACAGAAATGGACTAGCACCCACTAAAATACCAATTAATGGAACTACCGTTACTACTTCTACTACTTCTACTTCTACTACTACTACTACTACTACTACTACTACTACTTCTACTACTACTACTACCACTACTACCACCACCACTACTACTACTACTACTACTACTACTACTACTACAACTACTACTACCACTACTGCTGCTACTGCTACTACTACCACTTATATTACTATTATTACTACTACAATTATTATTTTTATTATTATTGCTATTACTATTATTACTATTTTTTAGCGTGGATCAACTCAGTAGTTTAAAAAGGTGCATAAAATAAACACTATCTTAAGTGTATCCCAAGAAATATATAACTATAGAAATACATAACAAAAATACACAATAGATTTTATTTCTAGAAATAAAAATTAATACCATAAGAAAAATTTAAAAGTGTGTTCCACATACATACCTAGCCTGTATAACTGAAGACGTTGAAAGTTTTGAATATGAAAGTGCTTTTCTGCTCTGGACAAACCCGACGTATGGGAAGAAACCAAAGTATCGTTTTCTACAAAAAGGAAAACTGACATTACTCAAAATCCAACGTTAAAGGAACCAAAGCAATTAGTTAACGTATGTTTGAACTCATTAAACATCGATAACTTGAACCTTGGTGAGGCAATAACATACGTTTGAGTTAATCAATAGCTCATGGATAGGTAGGAAAGACATTATTTTCCATAACACGTATATTAGTAGCTTCTGGTACAGCCTACCAACTTTTTCAGCTCTCAATGTGATCATTGAAAGGCTCTATATCATACAAAGAGATGTTGTGACTGTTAAGTAAAGGACTTGATTATATTTTTCTGTATTTGCCTCAACATAGGTACTCAACTATAAATTATACATCAACCGACGTCTCCAAAAATGAACAAATGAAAGACGATTCCCTCGTGTTTGGTAGAAAATACATTAGCTTGCTTAGTGTGATATAGCTGTACTTGCTCCTCAATTTAAGGAAAATTTGTTCGAATGTTGCGACATATTACTTTTTTAATGGTTAGGAACTATACAAGGCGTGAAATCACTCGGGCCTCATACTTATAGCAGGGTATGTCATACTGAACTGTTTATATCTGGTATAAGGATATCTAACAAATAAGCAAAAATAAATAAAAGAACGGAACCATGAAGGAAAAAGACAGAAAAATATAATTAAGCCTTGCGATAGGAGTTGACCTTTGACCTGAAAACATTTAAGTCATTGGATAGAGGAAAGCACTCTGAATACACACATCATAGACAATACAAAATAAGTTTTAAGAAGTTCACTGCACAAATACTTTTGTTCCTTATGCTAAATGTAACGGAGTGGGTTTAAACTCTTATTTTCTTATTCATGGTACACTGTACCATTATCATAGACCAATTTTCCGACCAGAAAACAATTCTGGTCAAGGAGCAATGATCAAAAACTGTTTAATGAAGTCACAGACTTCAGAAATCTTCAGAGATATTCCGTTATCAGTTGGAACTGAGGTCCAATGGAAGTGTAGAATTCAGTTACTCACTTTAGCTCTGAACATAAAAAAGCGACCATGGAAAATACACAATACTGCGAAAATTATTCATTAAAAAATTAATACTGACTCAAGCTTTCTGAATAAATTTAATCATAAAAATTGCATCATGTTATTTCAACAATTATGCCAAAGTAATTTATCCAAATGAACGGCAAAAAAATGCCGTGCCGTACCACAGCCCATTTAAAGTCTGTACGCCACCTGATAAAAATAATGCCTTAGATTTCATCTGTCTTCGTTCATCAAAAAAATACTACTTTTTTGACCTCACTTCACAAAAGACGAAAATTGTCCCTTCTTAAAATGAAGTTACTGCGTGAAGAAACCACAAAAAAACACACCCACCCCCGAAAAAACTAAAAAAAAAACCAAACCGAAAATAATAACTCATACTATATATATATATATATATATATATATACTCATACTCGTCCAACACATGCTAGCATGTAAACCGGACGTTAAACCGAATATGATTATACTAGTTTGTTTAGAGGGTGAAGGTTGATTTACAAGCAATCAACGTCAAAAATGAATTTAAAACAGGGCAAACCATTTTACACCCTTGCCCTCATAAGAATGAATCTTCCTACATTCATTCTTGCTTAAAAGACCTGGGGTTGGATGAAAAAGACATTAATATTCACATTAACAAAATGCAACCTATTGTTATCCGTGGTACAGTGAACATTTGCAAAACCCTTTCAAGTTTCAAAATCCAAACTTTATTCACAGTTCAAAATATTTGACACTAAGGTAAGAGCTGAGTGATTGTCCACATTAATGGAATTGCAAAGGTCTCGAAATGACTGTGTACAGACTTCTGTTATTATATCTAATAGATTTTACTGTATTTTATTTTCAATGGTCTAATCCTTTAAAAAATCTTGTTTCCTTTATGGAAACCGATTATTTTCAACTTGTAAAAGCTAATAAGAAATAAATTATAGTACATTAAAGTGCAGGTTGACATCCTTGCTCTAACAATAAAGTTTCACTAACAACTCAACTGCATTAATTATTTCCTTGTAATTGTACACTGTACTTCCCTAGCATCAAAGCTCTGTCACATAGTTAAATTCTCTCCATATCATCGCATCTATAGATCCAATATTCCGACGCATAAAGCACAGTTTTCTTTACACAAATGATGTGCCTATGCGTTTTACATTCCCTTGCGTTGACCTCTCTGAATGGACATGGGTTTCCAAAACTTGCCCCATCCATAAAGGAGTCTGAAAATGGTTGCTCTAAATTTATCTATTACATATGAAGCTTAGATCTCCAGTCAACTTTCACCACAAAAGTAAGCCCTTTTTATATTGATAACAATTTTAACAGTAAATGAAGTTCTGACCAACTTTTGCAGCACACACCCCATGAAATTTTCCTGTTTTCATTGTCGAGTTTAGCTTTTTTCCATAACATCAGAATCAATATCGTATTCGACTACAATGTATTACATATTATTGTATTTCTTAAAATTTTACTTCATTCGCCCTAAGCAAAGCAGAGAACCACTTCAATGTCAGTGTTATTTTCTCCTTGGATTTTTCTTTTGTGTTTTAGAGGTTTTTTTCTGGGTTTTTTATTTATTGATTTCTTCACTTTCCTTATTCTACCTTTGAAGCTATGTAGAAAGTCAAGAGTAGGCCACTTAAACGGAGGGATGAAACGGAAATATTAGATAAATTTTTTATTCGTTATATTACCATATTACATTTCATATTTCATTATATATAATTTTTTATACAGTAGTGCAATTATAAATAAATTGCTTTAACAAATAACTAATAAATTAATAAATCTATTATCTTTTCACCCCTACTCTCGGTGATTCTCGTCAATGCAGTTCAAAACGGACACTATCTTTCTTCGTATATTATGAAAACTGTAATTACGACTTTTATCTTTCAATAGGCAAGAAAATTATGCTCCTCCCATGACACATACCCAGGCAACATCTGTGTGCCATTGAATGATTGAGGGATCTACCCCTGAACAGTCTAAAAAAGAACTTCCTCTAAATTTGTTACCAAATAACTGGGCTTTATCAGGTGAAGAAAAAATTACCTTTATTCCATTTTCCACCGGAAGAATTCTCAACTTTCCCTCTTAAATACACTGCTAGCCGTTTTCCAAAACACATCCCCCAAATTTCTGCATTTTTATTGCCCCTCTTGGTCTCCCCCTTAATACTACTATTATACATAATGGTATATATATTTAATATTAAATGGGTATAACTTATCAGCCTTTGTTTTCATAATTAGCAGTTTACAATAAAACTGAAAAAGAATGTCAACAAATTCGAAGTTAATACCTTGATTGTAGTAATGGTAGCTCCAGTAAATTAATAATTCCTCCTCTGGTCCTATCCTTAGCAAATCCATTTGTGGTGATCTACAACAAATCATAGCACGGAGCATATTACCAGTAATAGTACCAACTTTACAAAAGGTCATTCAGACACTTAACTGCAAATTTTATTATCTGATAGCCTTAAAAATATCTGCCATGTACCCCGCCTAGAACGAGAAGCAGACACGTAACATCACCAGATAAACAATATCGTCGTTCTAAAACTTTTTACCTCAGCTTTCCTAGGCCCTCACATATAATAGATTATCAACCTCAATACCTAATAAGTTTAGGTCAGCCCAAAATTTCAAGTTAACGAACACTAATTACCAAAATGCAGAGCAATGATTTCAAGAAAAATTTGGGGTTTTGACCCCTGTCTCCCAACAAAATACAAATATCACAGCGACAGGAGACCTATAGTAACTTGCAACGTATCCAGAAGTCTATTCTTGTAAGTTGTTGTGCCTGACAATTACTTTGGTAGAGTAAAACAGTGAGTTTCTTCCTCCTTCTGATATAGTCGCAACAAAAATACAAATAAAATTTAAAAAACGCCTGAATCAAAGGTAACATGAAAAACCTTAGAAAGTAATTAGGCACTTATTAATCATTTTTAAGAGATACATTCTAAAACTCCATTATTTAAACAAATACTTTCATTAAATTTTCTTCTATTTTTTTGTTTTAACGTTATTTTCCCCATCCATTTGACTCAGAGGGTGCCCTTCGTGGGGACTTGGATCTGGCAGTGAGGAATGTCTTGGTCGGATGCCCTTTCTGACGCCAACCAATGGCTTTTTCTTTTGTAAAGTTTTAAATTCTTTTCGTCCACTAGAGGAATCGAGCCTGGAACCTCTTGGTTACGGAGCAACTGCACTAACCATTAAGCCACGGGTCCTCATGAAAATATCTTCTTTGCAACATTTAAATCTCTACTACTTATATACTATTGGAGATTTTTGGCTTTTTTCGCTTTCGGAAATGGCCTTATATTATTTTGTGTATCTATTTTATAGCTTTCAGTACACTACTACAGACTACATGGCCCCTCGATACAATGCCAATCAGTTAACTGAAAAAATGTTGGATTTTGGGTCTTTATTATTTCTGTTGCGTAGATTACTGTACTTCTAATATTCATTGTGAGGTCTCGAAAAAAACAAGTAAAAAAATTTTTTTTTGCTTTTAACAACTGATTTAAATTCTTTAATGGTGACCGTGTGGTGTTTCTTGGTTCAAGGGAGGATGTGGGGGAGAGGGGGGTCATTAAGTACCTTGATTACCACAGAACAATCTTTATTAAGTAAAGAATGAAATCATTAATTTGTTCATTTCATATCATTATAGTGAATGATTTCTTAATGATTGATGACCCCTACTTATTTCACTACTGGGAAAATTATTATATATTTAGGCATGTCGTCAATATTATTATTTGGTATATTATTAATACGAAGTTATTGGGTAAAAAAAAGGGGATTGACATAGAACTATCATGCAGAAGGCAAGGCAATTATGGGGATCAGCAATTAATCAGTGTTCCATCAAAATTGTCCAAATTTGTAAATGTTTATTGCCTTATGCCAGTGATACAACAGTACATATTTCAAATAACCTAAATAAAAATCATTGAACAAGACAAAAACAAGCGACATGGCATCCAAACAACAGATATCACTGCTATAAAATCGGGATCGCGCCTTCGATGCTGTAATGCTATTGCGTCTTACTAACAAATATGAATTCAACTTAATTGGGTTAAAAATAATGCATGGCATCTACTGAAGTGATATCACTGTTACAAATCAAAGATCTCGTGTTTGTTATCGTAACTGTTTTACGTCTCATGAATTCATAAGTACGTATTTAAGATTTGGTATATAGAGGTCTTTCAAAATAAGTATGTCCATTGTGTTCCCAATGGTCAAACTTGTTATTCTGTGGGATTTTATATTAATAATATTTAAACCTATCTGTAGTGTATGAACAAAATGTAGAATTATTTAAGATATAAATTCTACTAATAAAACATTGTGAGGCATTTTATTCCGCGTTTTATCACCTTTATTTTTATAGTTTACATTTCTTTTAATCGATCATGAGTCAAGATAACAAATGAGATCAATTAAAAATGAAATTTGTAACAATTTTTATTAATTGGTAATAAACCAAGTCCAGATCCCTCCCTCTTATAGTTCACACTTCATTTAATTGATCAGTGGTAAAGATAACATATAAAAAGGTCGATTAGATATGATTAGCTTTTTAGACAAACGAATTTGCTTTTTAGGCAAAAATTTTGTCTGAAAAGCAAATTTATGGAAAATGCAGACTCTCCTTTTTGTGGTTAACAACAAAACGGTATTTCAAACTGATCGGCAGTAAAACTACAAATAATAGTACCTTATTTAGGCTTCCTGGCGTAAAATTAGAAGTGGAACGAATATTGTTTTACTTTTAAGGTGGCCTTGAGTTCAACAAGCCACCCTCTGACTGAAGATCAAAACTAAGGCATGGTATATTTAGAAAAAAAATTACAAATTATTACAGCCATTTAAATTTCTAAAATATTAATATTTTCAACTTCACTATTGTTTATATAATTTATATATATTGATTTTTATTACATTTTACCAATGTTATTTATACAAATCTTATTTTAACATGCACTCCTATCTTGAATTATGTTTTAGTTATGTAAATATTAATTCCTACAGGACCTCCAGGTCAACAATATATATATTGTAGAACTTTCTTTTAAATAGTATCACGACTGAGAAACTCACTCTGTATAAACAACTGTAAATAATAATAATGAAAACTTTTTACTTTTTATCCAAACACATACAATTACAAACCTCGCCAACCTAAGTAGCTTGCATTGGCTTGCCTATTTAACAGAACTAAATATTTTACTAACAAAATTACTAAAGCAGCGTTTGTCCGTGGTTGGCTTCTACAACAGAATATGTAGTACGAATGGTTATATTGAAAAGTTAAAAGAGCTAATGGAAAGATTTATTAAGCTAACTCTCGAAAAGCTGGAATATTAATCACGAATTAAGACGATATTTTCCTTATTTGAGAAAAGCATTTTTAACCAGGCTTCTTTCATACCCCATCGTCAATTTAAGCATGCATAACTGTTTTTGTGGAGCAACTAAGAGCAAATCAGGTCGCAAGGAATATCTAGTTATATTACATGGCGATAAGAATCCAGAGATGTTGGTGGATATGGTAGATCTTTCAAAAGATTTGAGAGCTCTTGCTAAAACCTGTAATGCTGAGTTGTGTTGCCAAGTATAACGACCTTCCTGAAGGTATGTTTTGCAGCCGGAGACATCACGAAGAAGGGTTTCTGGTTGAAAGCATAAAGTGCAAGAGGAAAATAGACTGAGTTTCCATTTGGATAGATTTTTACGAGTTGCAAGGGTGTTATTCATATAACGAATGGTAAAGTTGAAGATATTTTTGGGCAGCTTACTTTGAACTTCAGACTAAAACTTGTTGAATTTTGGAAGTTGTGTTGTCAAACAGAAATGACATGGATGGTACCTTGAGTAGTGAGATTCCTTTGTAAACGCGCCCCTTGTGTTCTGACTGCACAGCTTTAAAAATTTCTTTTGTATTTTCATATATATATATATATCGCATTGAATATTAGTGTTTTTCCATAATGATCAAATACTATCATATGGTGACAACTTCCGACCATTACGGGTGACAGTTTCACACTGCAGAGGTATTTTGGTAGGTAGCTGCAAGTTAGGTCAAAATTGATTATTGTAAAGAATAATGACGTTAAGATTGGTACTTCCAGGCAGATAAAGCCACTGGCGTAAGTATTTAGAAAACAGGTTGTCAAGATTTTCTACCAGCCATGTCTTAAAAACATTTGGAACTGTGAGGTGCAAAGAAACCTTTGAGATGGCAAATTCATTATAGAGGCGCAGTTTATGTTTTCGGTGGTTAGGTAAAGAATGAATTTGTTTAAGAAGAATAGACAAAAAACAGTAGCTTGGATTAGTGAGCTTGCTAGCTAATTTAAAGTCATAGTAACATCCAAGGTACTACTCAAAGGTATTCCCCGTGGCTAAAGGGGGTACAGTTTCATTCTTAACAAAACGTTTAGGTTGAAATAAAAGAGATCTTGTGAACTTCTTGATACCGAATGGGTATATTTATTTACCGCAGCATTGTCTACAAACTAAAACCGGTGTTAGTTGTATTTTTCAGCCTTAATATATTGAATCTGTTAAAAGACACATTAAATAGTAGCGGACAAGGGCAATCACTTTGCAAAACCCCACGACGAGCTGTTGACTTCAGCTGTGAAATGATCGGTGATAAATGCTGTTGTAAATTCAGACTGGAGATCAAAGACTTAATTTGTCAGGAATGTGATGATAATCCGGACCAGATTTTATTAAATTACGGTGAACTTCAACAAAGCAATTTTTACTTTTTTTAAAAAGACTAATGACCATCATTGCAATATGTTCTTAAAGTACCAGAGATCTTAAAAGTGAAGCCTTTTTGAATCTGGTGTTCAAAGAAGTTATTATGGCTTAAACCATGTGGAAAGAATATTTTGGAGGAATAAAAAAAATCTAGATACTTTGGTAACTTAAAACAATGCAAGTGGTTTTAAAATAGATGGTTCCATTTGATCACAAAAAGACATTTATAGGTTGCCATGGTCACCCCTAACTGCCCACAAAAATCTTATTCATCATGTACTTGTCCACAGGAAATGGCAGATGTCTCTGTTACATATAGCAGTGAGAAGATCCATGGATTTACACAGTCACCAAATTTTATGTATGTACTGTATGTATTTATTCGCCACTAACAAAAAAAATACAAATGTTCAAAGGTAAATGTTAAAAACCTAATACATGATGTTATCCAAAATAGTTAAAAAATAAGAGTAAACAGAAACAAAAAAGAACGAAACAAACAGGCGGGACGGTAATCTAGAGAAACGGTGGCAGGGGTAGCATAATACAGATCATGAAGACCTTATTTTCATTATGGCCCCTTGTAACGTAAATGGACATGTAACATGTAACAGGAGACAGACATTGAGTAGCCCTATA
>RDPX01000183.1:987850-999484 GCA_003991215.1 Morbakka virulenta | reverse complement strand
AGATATTGATGGATATAAACTTGCACGGTATAACATGACTATCCGCCATTTTGAAGTTGACGATGTTCACAAAATAAAAAATCCAAGTAAATCTAAGTAAAAATCCAAGTATTTTAAAACTCCTTTCCCAAAACTACTATCCTTTGACAGAGCTGGTTTAAATCAAATTCAGATATAAGATTGCCTAGTTAATATAAATGCTAAACTCAACAGTTAAATGCATATGTTAAGCTTAAAATCCAAGAGCAATAAAAAACATGACTGTCTACGAAATTTCCCGCCAAAAATTTGATTTACTGGTAGGATCAAATGGATTTGAGCTGGCAGCAACCCCTTGACAAAGAAGGGGTCAAAAAAATGTGCACCAAAAACCTTTGAGAATCGGAAAGATGAAGTACAGCTTTATTTTGGAATGTACCTCCTGATACCTCTCAATGCAAGATCTGCAAATGAAGCAGTATGACTTTAAACAGACCTGGTCAATGTTAAATAATACCTTGCATACAGCTTCTGAAATAATACTTGCCAAAGGCTAATTAGCTCCACCAAAAAACGGATCCTTAAAACTACATTTATCCTGGAGGATGAACTGGCCCCAACAAGAAACATATGGATGTACAGATTCTCTTCATTATAAGTGTCAGTCAAAACACCTTAAATGATGATGCCATGTTTTAACACCTTCCTGTATCCCCAAATGGGTACACTGTCTTTACCATAAGTATTAGGACTCTCTTTAGCAGTTGTATCAATGTCCTATTAAAGCCCATTTCCCAAATGGATCAAAGACATGGTGACCTACAAAACACACAACTAAATTCCTTTGTGGAAACAGTCTGAAATATAAATACTAAAATACTTCAAATATTGCAATGGTAAATAAAAATCTCAAAGTAGAAAATGTAAGCTAAACTATTAGCCATACATACATGACATCTTGGGCAGCTATATGTTGTGTAATTCCCATTAACTGTTCCAAGATCTGCTGTCAAAAGTGAGAACTTGCTTTTTGCCACAGGTCCCTGTAAACAAATATTAACTCTGGTTACAATGAAAAGACAAGCTCAAAATTATGAAAAGTATGTATGGATAGTGAAACCATATGCCATAAAACTACAGTAAATTGTACATTTTCACTGAGGTTTATTTTAGAGGAAAATAAAAAAAGTCACCCAAAGTAGCAATTACACGTTTTATAGGAGATATTGGGAAAATTGCAGATCATAAATACAGACAATTCAAGATTCACTTGATATGCATCATATTCGACAGCCACTACACAGACATTGACAAAAAAATGACCTGGACAATACCTACAGCATGTATGTAGTAACAAATAACCCCTAAAATGTCCTTTTTTCAAATTTGGTCACTGTAAAATAGGTACTATAAACAAGGCTTTGACTAGCCACATTTCATTCCTGAGACAAAGGTTGATGAATAGCAGCATGATTTGGAAGCATCAACTAGCCGTGGTCTCCAGAGTTAGAATGGCATGGATGAGGTTTAATGAGTTGAAGGCCATCGTGTGTAGATGAGCAAGACTGACATTAAAAATGAAAGGGGATATCTATACAATGCGTGTAAGGCCTGTAATGGTTTATGGTGCAGATACATGGGTTGTGAAAGTAGATGAAGAAAGATTACTGAATATATGTGAAAAGGGAATGATGAGATTGATGTGTGGAAAAAGACTTGGTGAAAGAAAAAGTAAAAAAGACTTGAGGGGCTTGACTGGATTAAAGTATGGAATTGATGATGTTGTGAGAGAAGGCTGTCTGAGATGGCATGGGCATGTATTGAGAAAAGAAGACAATGAAGGTGTAAAGAGAGCAATGCTGTTTGAAGTAGAAGGCAGATGAGGACAAGGAAAACCACCAATGACATGGAGAGATAAGATGGAAAAAGATGCTGGAAAGATTGGCCTTAAAAAAGAAGATGCAAAGGATAGAACAAGATGGAAAACAAAGATTGGTCGAAAGTCGGTAACCCAATGACAGTTGGAAAAGGGCCGACTACAAACAATGGATAGATGGATGGATGAAAGCAAAGGTCATCTCCTTTCAAGGTTATGCGCCAATAGCAGTGAACACTGCCATATATGCGTGGGAGGCATGGACATCCACCAAGGAAATTTCAAAAAAGCTAAACGTGTTTCATCAAGGTAATTGACGTCAAATTTTAAGCATATAGTGCAGTGATTACAAAATGAACCAGAAAGTTTTAAAAAAAAACCAGGCCAAAACAGGTACAGAAAATAGTNCAATGGATAGATGGATGGATGAAAGCAAAGGTCATCTCCTTTCAAGGTTATGCGCCAATAGCAGTGAACACTGCCATATATGCGTGGGAGGCATGGACATCCACCAAGGAAATTTCAAAAAAGCTAAACGTGTTTCATCAAGGTAATTGACGTCAAATTTTAAGCATATAGTGCAGTGATTACAAAATGAACCAGAAAGTTTTAAAAAAAAACCAGGCCAAAACAGGTACAGAAAATAGTGGTGTAAACAATGGATGGGTGGAACTTAAAAGCATTTTTCTGAACTACATCAATGATGAGATGATGGAGCACCTGCCTAGATGTGACAACTTGCAAGGATGCTTGGTACACTTATACGTATACAAAATGGCCTCAGGAATAAGGTACTCTCTAGACACAATACAGACAACCAACCCTTTGGAAGCTAATTTACAAAAAGATTAAATATAAGAACCCCAGAAAAAATCTTGAGAAAATGATAAACCAAGTATTTCTCAACAGAGGAAGCAACCTCATCTGGATTAACATCAAAATGCTTTTCTATAAATATTGGAGGGTATGGGTTCATTTTTACCAAATTTAAAGCAATCAACCACCTTGTTCCCAATTTTCTGGCACCTTTAAGGTCAGACTGGAAATCTTATGCAAATTTGACTTTTTCTTGCTGATTTGCATTGTGTCCACTATCAGAGTACAAGGTAGTGTTGTCAGCACAGATGGTGGTGATTTGAAGTAAGTTACCAAGAAGATCATTGATGTAAAGAAGGATGAGAGCCGGACCATGAATAGAACCCTGAGGAACTGCAGCTTTAATTGAATATTTGTCACATTTAATTTCATCCAGTGTGATACATTTTATGATCTGAGTAAGATGACTGAATGATACCAAAGACCCTTCAACAACCCCCCTAAACAGAAAGCTTATGCAGCATGCTGGCATGCCACACCTAATCAACGGCCTTGCAAATATCAAGAACTATAGCATGTCCTTCACCAGACATCCATAAATTTAGATATATTATGTGGTTATAGTAAAAAGGTAACCAGTGAGAAAGATCCTCCAAATCTATAGTGAACATCAACAAAAAGACCTTAGTTCTCCAAGAATTTTACCAGTCCATCACTATAAGTCATTCACAGACCTTGCTAAAAAGAAAATAAAGATGTACAGGTCACCTGAAGTCTTGAAAACGGGAAAAACATCAGAAACTTCTAGTTCAATAAAGGTCAATAAAGACAGTTCAACAGTACACTCTTTCAAAACAAATACAGAAACAAAATCTAGAACTGAAAATTTTGGACTGCCTAAGCCCATTAATAACCTTGGCAATCAACCTTGTATTTATGGTAATCCCAAATTTGGTCTGTTTTTTAAGAGAAATCTGACAAAGAAACAACAATGTCATTTTAAGAAGAACTGGGGCAAAACAATCTAGCAAAAGCATCACACTTGTTTGTAGGGAACATAGAAAATTGAATACTATAAAAAAGCTAAGGAATACTGTAATTGACTTGCAAGAATGCAGAACACTATTGTAAATCTTCCAGAAATCACTAATGCAAGTTTTTGATGGGACATAAATTCACAATTTTGCTTAGCATAGCAAGATTTAATATGAATATCACTCTTTTGCAAACATTGCTAGTTAACCTGAAAGAAACCTATAATCATGAGTTCAATGGAAATTGATACCATCTCAATAACTGACCAAGTATCAGAAGAGGGGGGTTGATACAAGAAAAATAGCTGACAAATGGCTCAAAGACAAGGCAATCTAAAGCACAAGAAAGTTGATGTTTAATTTCAAGTTCATGTATTGTAACAGCTGGAGGATCCTGTCCTGCATAGATAGCAAGGCCATGCAGGTCCAATGTACAACTTAGATGAAACAATGGAAAATGAGGTTAACAAGAATGTCCCTAATATTGGCAGAGTTACTGAGTCTCACAAAGCACAAGAATATTAGAGTCAAAATGAAAAAAAGCTTTCCCAAAAGAGGAATTCAAATGAAGCCCTCTAACATTAATAAATGCTAAAGAGAGAATATTTTTTGCAGATAAATTTTTTTTCTGGGCCTGTATAGAGCCAGTACTACCACATCTACACAATCAGATCAGGAGTCAGTTTTGGATACCGAGATACTTCACATCTCCTGACCAATGATGATCACCCAGGTACTGGGACCCATTCATATAACTAAAAACAGTCTTAAAAAATCAAAAGTAGAAATGTATGTCCCAAGTCATCACCTAGACACAGACAATCATCAAACAGTCTAAATGAGCCCTAAGTTGAAGAGGATAGTATTAAACAGAGTGGCAGCAAACACTACATATTACCCTCATAAAAGAGCAGTGGTTATAAGGTGTCACAACCACCAGCTTATTTATTGGAGGTTTTTAAGAGGGTTTCTGAGCAAGGCTGAAGAGGCCATCCTCTCTATGAAATAGACTTAACCCTGCCAGACATTAGCCTAGTATATCAAGGCCTCAAGATTTCTGTGTCTTTTCATTTGTTAATTTCTATTCTTAACTTCTTTCTGCAGTTTGGATACATTATTAACTTCTTCATTTTCTGGCTTGTTATTGTTGTGCATTTGGCTGATAACAACTGTTGACTTGGCTGCTTTGGAGATTTTGGATTATTATTTGTTTTCCTTTTTTTGTTTCCAATGCTGTTTGATATTCTTTCTGCTTTCACAGATATTGATTAGCACTGGATAATTATATGTTGTTGCTGTCTGATGTTTTTTGCCTGTACAATATGTAGAATTATGGTTGCTATTTAGCAGATTCAAAGTATGGCTAAACTACTGTTGTGTGGTATAATGGATGTTTTAAACAACTGTTGCTTGTAAACAGTTTACAAATGGAATAGTTTTGTTTTGCAGTTCAGTAGTGATATTGTCAATCTGTGCATACATTTCATATAATTCTATGGGGTCATTTTCACTTTTGCTGTTGTTGTTGCATAAACATTTATGACAGTATGCATTTGTTTTTGTTGCACTGTCTTGGTAATGCAAAGATTTATATTCAATGGATTGTTTTACAGTTTGTATTTTTCATGTTCTTTCAATTTAAGCTACATAACACAGACTCTATCTGATTTTTTCCGGTACTTTTTAATTGTCTTTTCACTTTGGTGATATCAAAAAGGCCATTTCCATAATGATGACAATATGATTGTAAATTTTGATTCTCATCTCTATTTCTCATGGTCTTTGTTCCTGGCTACAGGTGTCAAATTTGTAATTTTCCACACCCTACATCAGTTGTCTTTCTTTGAATTCACCTGTGAGTCCCTTCAAATTAAAAGTTCCTGCCTTAAAAATGTTTTCCCTTGTTACTGTTTAAGTTTGTTGACTAAATTCTGAAACTTTGGTATCATCCAAAAATTCATTATACAACACTGTTGAAATAAGTTCACAATGAAACATCTCCCTTTAAGCCAGCTTAGTTCAACTTTCCACTCGTTCTTGTGTTCCTTGTACTTCTCTGGTTCAGTTGTACATGTACCTATTTATTATGTTGCTTCAGACACAAAATAGTAAATCTATATTTGTAGTCTAGCTAAGAAGTGGCCATCATCTGTTCAACGTACAATCCTGTGTGATAACCATACCTAAAAGGTACTTCAACAGTTATCTTAAGTATGTCATTCTCATAAATGAAAAGGTATTGTGCCCTCATCATGCATTAAGTAACTAAAAAACTTCGGGAACTGTATACTTTTTTCTTTTCATCTTGGCATTCTTTTACTGTCCGACATCTATTCTTTATTCTTAACAGATTATTATATTGATTCAAAAAAAAGGCCCAACAAATAAAAAAACACCTTAAATGTTCTGTTGTTCAAGCATGAATTCAGATAATACAAACAGATCTGAAGACTTGCCTCTTAAAATCCTACTGAACTACAACAAAGATCAATAAAGTTCTACATTTATCATCTCACCACCAAAAAACTATGTTTACAAACAGACAGGAAAACTCAGGTTTGTGTCTGGCTTTTCCTCTTTATTCCTAGGAAATATCAGGTTTGATCCACACTCATCATCCAAAATGTACTACAAAAAACACAAATCCAAATGAAAAAATACGCCATCACTAACTTATCAACTGTACCAAGTCTTAAGATTTTCTATGCCAAATTTTCTTTGACCCTAAAAAGATTCTGGTGAATAATAACCTTGCTCAAAATTGTGGAATGTGATCTATTTCTAGCAATAGCTTTCTTCCAGCCTACAATCTGAATCATTCAAAATCCTTTTTTAATAGCTTGTTTTCCATTCAACTTGTTTGATTTTCCTTGATAAAGCCATAGCTTGAGAGCCAGGGTAGTTGTAAAAAAACTCAAGTGATTCTTGGATTAATTCCATCAAAAGGTGAAAATTCTGCAATCTTAACAAGAAGCAAGAATTAGTATCAGAAAAGCAATTTGGAAAAGAAATAAACATTACTTTAAACAAGACCTTAAAGTGTATCATTATGTTAAAAAAATAATGGAAAAGGATATTACAAAATGCATTTCTTTCAGCTTATCTAATTTCATCTGTTTTTGGTTATAAATAACTTCTTAAGTAGCATTGCTACTTTGTATTTTCAAAAAGAAATTTATTTCTTAATGCTATACTTTAAAAAAAAAACTTTTATGGGTGCAGTGTTATTATTAAATAGGTAGTACTACAATCACCATAACTTATAATAAATGCTTGTAATGAGTCACAAATAGGAATGACATCATAGTTAAGTCATTAACAATAATCCCCTGTAGCCTTAAAATGAATGTTAACTTAAATAGTGCTGCTATACAAAACCTATACACAAAAATCTACAAAATCCCTTCTACCCCTTAAAGATGAAATTGAATTAATTTCAGTTCCTGTCAATCTGCCAGAGTTTTCACATTGTATCCTGATGTCATTTTCTTAAACAAAAGCTGTTAATACAGAATTTTTTCAAGCATGAAAAATTAATCAAGCACATCAATGGCATTAAATTCTGTTGTGACTGTTGCTTATCTTTTAAATCCTTTACAAGTGGGAGGGCAACCATAATTAGCAAAGTAACTCACTAAGTCATGCTACTTCAATCTCAAACAAAATTAAACCTCAATATTTTTTGCTGATTTAGTAGTTAAACAATATACCTGTTAACAATAATATCTAATTAAAAAACTGCACAGTTCAATTTCCAATGACATACTTTGCTGTGTATTTTACCACTCAAAGTCTTATACAGAAAATTATAATCATAAATTCTATTTCAAACATCAACTGTGATTGTAAAACATATAAACAGGGCCAAATTCCAATGTTTTACTCAATTTCCTTATGTATGACACTTAATGAGAACTGTTAATTTCAGCAATACTTTTGGTGTGATTGGTGTTGGGCAGTTGTTTATTGGGTTGGGAGTCTATTACCTCATTTCAAATTCTGAGGTACCTTACAGTCTGTTTCAGCCTGTGGAACATTTTTAAAGACTCTTACACATTGGTAAATTTGATCAAAAGCAACGAAGTAAAGACATTTAGAAAAGACAAACCAATGTAACCCAATCCATAACTGATCACAATTATTTTGACTGCCTAATAAAACTCTCAGAATCAAAATAAATATGGGACAGAAAATCTTGCCCAACTCTGAATTTACAAGGTGGGGAAAAAATAGATATCTATCAAAGTAACAAACAAACAACCAGCAAATAAATAGAAGTATAAATGTGTATGTTGGCTAATTAGTGAGACCAAAAATTCCTAAACTGCAAAGCACTCCTTCATTCAGTCCTTTTTCAGAAGTGGCTCCTTAACTATCCTTAGTTTTCAGTCCAGTCCTTTGAAATTCTTTACTTTTTGTTTTTAAATCTAGTGAGGCTGCTGCAATTATCACTCAGTCAAAAGCTCCTATCTTGTCGTTTTTCAAATATTGCTAGTGCTCTTCATATTCATTGGCATAGATTGACTGAAAAAAAATTGTGCAACACTTATGTTCATTACCTGCCTGAAGCACTCAATTCACTTGGTGCATGGTAAATCAGATATTCCTCACTGCCAAATCCAAATCCCTATGAAGGGCAGCGTCTGAGCCCCAATTGCTGGGGGTAAATGACGTTAACCCCCCCCCAAAAAAAAAATTGTAAACAAGACCTAGACCTGTTAAAAAGCAATAGTTCAAATGCTGCTTCCTTTTCTTGTTTTCAATTAGTGCAAGGTGATTAATGGGGCATTAAATCCGTGATGGTGTAATATGATGGTTCAAATCACAGCTGCAAAGCTGTTTTCCTGTGAGCTCTGTACAAAACTCATTGCAAGAAAAAAAACCCCACGCCGGTGGGGCTCAAGATATTATTACCAAATACCTATATAACATTGGTAGTATATAGTTTGTGAAAAAGTGCCCTGTATGAGTGTTAACAACATCATTTCTGTTCCTGTCCTACAAAATTTACTAGCAATCTTACAAGAAGTCGGTAAACACATTGATGCAGGATGCTGTGCACACATTTTCAAATATAACTTATAAAGCCGTGGCGGCCTCCTAGTTGACAGTAAGATGTTTCCAATAAATCCCTAATGGTAATCGCACCAAAATACGACATCATTACTATATTGTGTTATTAAGGGCATGTTGGTGGAAATTTTATGAAAATTGTGACGATGGGGTCCAAAAAACAAATGCTCCTGCTACTACCTGCAGTTAAATATGTACTTTACCTTATCACACACCCCAAATATTTTTTCCTGTTTAAATAATATGGATCTTGATGTGATTTAAGGTACTTTTGGCAACCTGTTGCTGCAGTCGAGATTTACTTGACACATTCTTCAGACTTAATTATTCCATGCGTCAAAAGTCCTTCGGATGTGAAAATAAGGTAAAATTCCATGCATTCCAAATAAACTTCGGCTATCAAATGTAACAAGGAAACACATTTTTCCCCCATTAACATTACTATTTCCTTTTCCAACTTCAAAAAAACGTTTCTAAATCTCTGTTGTTAACCTATGACGTGTGTGGCTCTCTGAAAATAGCTTAAAATGTTAATAAAGAAAAAATACTTATACACTTTTCTTAAAAGATTCTTACACTAAGTGGCTTTACATAAACATTCATTGTTTCCGGCATTTTCCTAAAATAACAATATAGTAAACAATTTTTTACCGTGACCAAGTTTTTGCCCTGTCTCTTCTTGGCCCTCAACATCATCCGACGAGAAACGTATCTTTTTCTGCCATCTTCCTCATAATCCAAACAAACTGGTGTTTGCCTCTCTCTCTCTGAAGACGATTTGTGTAGTTCTGAAATATTTTTCCCACTAATCATTTTTTTCTCCCATTTTTCAGCAACTTGATTAAGTCTTTCTTTCCACTCCGTCGTCATCTCGGACGATTTGCTCTCATTTATTTTTTTTGATCTGATCGCACATGATTCCACAGTGTCGCACGTATAAAGAACGGAATGCATCCTGAAGGATTTGGGCTTGTGGGTTTGCTTGCAGCTTGAGAAATCATGCAGTCTCTTTCAAAATCTTGTAAGTCTGAGTAGGAAATACATTTGTACTTGTCTTTGATTAGGCTGATTATTCTTGAGCTGCAGGGTGCTTTGTTTTCCCAACAGAGGTGAAGTATGAGTCTGATCTTCAAAGAATGGGAATGGTAATCTTGATCGATTCAGGAAAGCTACCTTCACATGTTGATGACGTCAAATTAACAAGAATTATCATCATCGAGTGCTTCGATATAATTGAACCAGTCTAACTGTAATAAAACAAAAGAAACGTGATCAATTAATCCGTACATTAGTTTGACTCATTTGTGCAACTCTTTCCTTTTTGTTTTAATATTTGTATTTTATCCGGATTATACGATCGTAAAAACAGCTAATGAATTAAACTGGTCTTGTTCCATAAAGCAAAGAAAGAAATCGTGTTGTCCTGGGAATTTCTAACCCTTTATCTCTGTGTGGGAGAAGCTAATCAAAGACAACCTATATTTGGGGGCAGTGATGTTTTCCCCAACCCCTGGACGGCTCAGACCACCAGATACCATAAAACCTTTGAAAATTTTCAAATGGTGCCTTTACTTCTCCATCCTTTGAAAGGTTTTACGAAATGTACTTGGATGACAGGTAGTTCGAGCAGTCCTTGAATAACCAGCAGTGAAAGAAATTAAACTTTTATTTTTCAAACTTTATCATGGAGACCAAAGAGAAAATCATTATCTAACAAATCTCGTGCACATCCGAATAAATTCCTTTATTTTGACAAAAAAAACTCTGTAAATCTCTGCCTATCCTTATCTCATAAAGCAGATCAGTAAAGACAGCTAAAAAAGCCAAATATTCTAGAGAGGCATGGCCTCCTCTATTTAGCCCTTCCTAAGAAACACGACTGTGTGCTTTGATTGACCTAAACACATTAATGAATGCTTCTTTATCATCTTTGAAAAGAAAGGGTTTCACAGAAAACAATGCCAAAATATTTTTATAACCCAACAAAATTCCATCAACCCTAGCTTTGTAATCTGCATCCTTAATTCTTTTGAAGGACGTAATACAGATAAGTCAAATGAGCTCTAACAATGCTACTTCAGTTAATAGTTATAACTCGGCCTCTGCTATTGCCAAACATCGATCAAATAATAAACGCTGCGCACCACAGTCCTGTTTCATTAAGAGACAGAAATAGATGGACCACATAGGAAAACGCATAATATGACAAATGGAGAAGAAAAGGCTGCACTTGATATGATGCGCCTGTCCCTTCTTTTGCAACTTGAAGGCTATCTCCATTTCTGGTCATATATATGTAGTTATCTCACCAATTACTACTTTTACAAAATGGAATATAACTATTTTTCTGAAAAAATATATTTGCTTGACTTGGATGTGATTGAGGAAGTAACTATATTTGTTTCAAATACAAATTTTCAACAGGAGTTAATTTCACCATAATAAGTATACAAGCCCTGTATGACCTAGCATTTTTGACAAAAAATCAACCCGCTCCAAAACAACTGGCATGTGACATTTTATTATTATTGTTATTATTATTATACAGTTTTCTTTGGATTTGCTAATTAAAATCAAGCACCGAGTCGCTACCAGCGACCTTGGGTGATTGAAGTTTGAGGTAATACATTTCAACAAAAATATCTACATTGAACAAAGGCAATTGACGAACAGTATATGAGACAATTACAAATTATACAAACCCTAAGACTAACAATAACAAAACAAATGTATATAAAAGTTTGGGCTGTACAAAAACATTTTATTTTACATTCATTGGAATATTACGAACATCAAGGAGACGAGAATATAGATGGAATATTACTAACAGTAAGAGGACAGAATTACAATTTTACA
>RDPX01000183.1:969484-985830 GCA_003991215.1 Morbakka virulenta | reverse complement strand
TCCCTGTGCGGGCTGTCATGCTGGACATGAACTTTGTTTATTATTTTAATTAACTCGGCTTCCAATCAATTTTGGTGGCAGCAAAATGATAACTTGGTGTAAATATTGATACTTATAATATTACAAGGGAAAAAGATGGTCTTGTCTGAACTGTCAAGAAATAAGAAGTTAAAACACAAGGAAAAACTTCAAATTGGGGAAAGTGACCAGATTTTGAATGCTCTGGGAAAGAGTGTTGTAAAACTATTTTCTTTATACTAGCTTGAATAGTTCGTCTAATATGAGAGCACTATTGTCTCGGTGCTTGTAGCCCCAAAAATTTACCATCAAAACCTGTTTTTTGTAAACCGCACTACTCCTAATGTCGTTCCTCCCAACTGAGAGCCCCATTCTGCGGAGTAAAAATAGTGGGGTACCCGAAAACAATTAAGGCCCTTGCACTTGAAATCAACTTTTTCATATTGATTTCAACCAAACGACCTCCTTTTCGTTTTGTACCAGTAAAATCGCGTGAAGGGGTCTTTTTTTTATATCCGTCAATCAGAGATTTGATTAAAAAATAAGTTGCTTCAATTCGCGCATTTTCATTTAGAATTATGGTCCTATAGTTATGTTAACTAATAAGTAATTAGTTAATTAGCTATTGCATATGAAGCAAACTTTGAAACTGGAATGTAATAAAAACTGTATGCTCTCAGAGCAGTGCAGCTGGTTCAGTCCAAAGAGTATGGGACTTTTTATCTCGGAGCAGTGGAATCGATTCCAACACTAGGTGTGTTTTTCTTGCTTCTGAACTGTGGAAAAAGATTGATATCTATATCTATAGCAAAAATATTGATAGGATTATCGTTCTGTATATTCCAAGTTATTAATTTTCAATGTCTACAAAATTGACTGTATACTAAAAGTATCAGGCTGATAACTTTGGTTTATCCCTTGGCTGTTATACTTGCAGGTTCCTTTGATTCTAAATGTGTTCTTCTGATACCCTAGACAATTAATGATGGACTTTACTTAATAAACCCATGAATTATGAACTTCGAATTATAAAACGAATAAGCACGTAACTTTTTCCAAATTCTAGGATAATCAGACGACATGCCAATGGAAGCTAGAAACCAGAAATAAATACAGCCCTCGAGTTGAAAGTATCAATAAGCCGTGACGTTATCTGCTTCCTCACCTTGCTCACATTTCACCGCCCTTTTTCTGTGCAAATAGCAATTTTTTTTGCCTGGTTCACCATTCCATTAGACTGCGCCACGTGGCTCTGTAATTCCTGTCATCCCTCTCCAGAATAAGGCAGCGGAGGCTCGTATATCCTGCGTCACACTATCTTTGATTCAGTCGTTCTCTTCTTCTAGGCCCCTGATATCCATTTCGAACACTTTGGGGGATGTCTTCCACTACATTCCTCCAGCAAACATGTCAAAACCATTCCATTCTTTTTGCCTTCGTCGTATAGGAGAATTATCAACTGCAGGAAACGAATTTCCTATGCAGTCTCCTTTCAACTATCTTTAATTGAATCAATGTCAACTTACTGAGCGAAAGCAACGTATTCGACATATACAGACACAAGTGCGCATCGTCTTCTTCACTTCACCGAGTTCAGTTCTGTTTTCTGAAAGTCGTAGCATAAAAGACATTGAATATGAAATTACAGCAATTTGTATCCCCCTTTCATTAGGAGAGTTGTAATAGGGAGCATTTGTGTCAAATACACGCGGGCTACAGGAAGCCCATATTACCCACAGTAACGATTTAACGTCAAAGATTTTAGGGTTTTAATACAGGACTACTGATTTCGTTGCTCCTCTTTAATTCTCTCTAGAGAGTTAAACAATTTTTTATTATTGAACAGCTGCTGTGAGCAATTTATGATCATCAACATGCAGTTCAACTTCCACAGTTGCAAGAAGCTGCAAACCCATGAAGTAAATTTTTAGTTGGGGTAAAGATTTTCCCAATATTCTTCTCCCTCAGTAAAAATACAGTTCTTGTAAGGACAATATTTCCTTTGAGACAAACAAAAGCGTTTCAAGGAATTTGTGGGAAAGGCTGTAAACCAGCCATAACACCCAAAATGCAACCAAAAAACTCCCAAAACCATACAAATAAATTCAGCTTGCGAATTACAACTTTTCTTTTCGGAGATAGAAATTTTGATAAAATATTTCATTTTTTGAAAGACTATTTTGATTTGCATTTAATTTAATTTAGCTTTAACTGTTTGTATTTTTAAAGTACAAACAGTTAAAGCTCAAGGCTCTCTGAGTTTTCAGGAAATAGAGGAGGGCTTTTGATGGAGTTCCTGTTTTGGGATCCCTGCTAATTTTTGGAATTTCTTTCCCCGAAAAATATTGTTTGCAGCTTCTCACAGGTCAGTCAGCAAAATACTACCAGCAATCATTGTGTCATCCAGTTCCCAGACTTCAGGTGTTTTGCGTTTTGAATTTCCCGCCAAATTTCAATCTCGACTTCAAATTTTTCCTCAGCAAGGACGATTTTAACTACAATTGTTGCTGCACGTTCTGCAGAGAAAAGTCTGCAACGTTTTTCATGGTAGACCCTCTAATAACAATAGCGCTGAAGAGGACATACAACAAGAACTCTGGAAGCACTTTCAAGCTATTTGCCCCCAGTGACATTATTTATAGAGAACCTTCGTGGTATATTTCTAGAATATGTAGGGTGAAATAATAAAAACTACATCAATGTTAAGTCTACAAAAAGTAACATAATTATTGAGAATAAATTTAATGATAGGCAGAAGAGGAGGGAATTAAGGATAAATTAAGAAGAAAGAACTTGTGAGGGATTTGGATAATTAAAAATTTAGAGGTAAATGTAATAGAAAATTTAGTAAATTAAGAATCATTAAGGATAAAGATCCCATACGTTTTCTATCAAAAATTAAAACTGAAAAGCAAAAGTTGCAGATATCTCCCCAAACTCAATGTATTAATATTTCTAACAGCTATATGAACGTAATAATAACGAAGCTGGATAGGAAAGTCATCAAATTTTCAAAAAAAGACGAAGAACCTGTTCTAAACGATGCAATAGATGGGAGTAAGAATAAAAAAGCAATCTTATAATTCTTGATTTATAGCCTGAGGATATTTCTCGTGTAGTGAGTCGAAAGCTCTTACGATATAATATTAAACAGTCAAATTTTCTTTCTCAAATTCTTGCGAAGACGAATGGTCGCTTCCAGTCTTGCAAGCAGTGAAAAAAGACCTTGAGCTCTTTCGTATTCCATGTCTCACAGTAATAATATTTTGAGTTCTTTTGTGATGCTTTTGATAGCGTTTTCAGATAAATAGATACAGAGTTNATGGGAGTAAGAATAAAAAAGCAATCTTATAATTCTTGATTTATAGCCTGAGGATATTTCTCATGTAGTGAGTCGAAAGCTCTCATATATGGCACTTACGATATAATATTAAACAGTCAAATTTTCTTTCTCAAATTCTTGCGAAGACGAATGGTCGCTTCCAGTCTTGCAAGCAGTGAAAAAAGACCTTGAGCTCTTTCGTATTCCATGTCTCACAGTAATAAAATTTTGAGTTCTTTTGTGATGCTTTTGATAGCGTTTTCAGATAAATAGATACAGAGTTAGATAGATAGATAGATAGATAGATAGATAGATAGACAGATAGATGGATATTCAGCATCCGAATTTTATGGCCTTTCCAAAATTGAACTGTACAGTCCTTACTCATCTATTCAAGAAAAGGTTCCACACCGTAACACTGGGCTTAAGTGTATCAAACCTATGCAAAGGTTGGCATGTAAATCTCGTTCAGCATACAGAAAAACAGTCACTTTGATAATAGGGTTAAGCTAATATTAATTTTTAAAGACAAGGACAAAAAGGTGAAATAACAGACCCCATCTGGACTGTGATATTCGATGCTGATAATTGAAAAAAATATTGAACCCCATCAATAGGTACAATGCTTTTTTGGTGCTCCCTATGAATGACAATTTGCATTATTGCAATTCATTGGGTAAGACGGGTTAGAATATCAAAAGGGTTCATTTAACAGTGAATATTGGTTTAGATGGTATAGGATATCCAGATGGTGTATATGGAGCTCGATTCACATAAAACATAGGCGGGTTTTAACCTCGCCTCTCCATCAAAACGATTGGTGTCTATATCCCGCTCTCTTTTATCCAAATCACATAGCGTAAACAAAGAGTTCTAATTTTCAATACCTTTACCAAAACGCCCATGCGGTCTAGCTCACCGTAAATATATACCACCACTACAGAGACCAACTTGGGAATAACCTCCAAGTATTAAGTAAATGTTCAGTAGTTAATCCTGTTGCAATATGTGTAATACACTCTATGCATTTCACTTTAAAGAAGATATTTTTCCTATGAAATAACATATACACCACAGTAATTTCTTTTGCGAATTTTCTCCAATACAGTGTTCCTCGGTATTCTGAGCAATTAAGCAAATGTGTGTGTGATTCGATATCAATTCAGTTTCTATTGCCAAACCTTGAACGCTGGGTAATTTTGAGATTTAACAGAGAAATTTTTAGTACCAGGTTTCCCCTTCAGTTAGAAGTATTATATATTATTTACACCCAAATTTCATCCCTTTCATTTTGAAGACAAAAGGAACTTAATGGTTATCGGCTACTCGGAATCCATCCACAAAATGTGAGCAACTCTAAGACTCTTAATAAATTTTCTTCTTCGGTGCATGTTGCTCGATTTGTATTTAGACGAGTCTCAGCCAAACAAACAAAACAAACAAACAAAAATCAACAAAAAAAATGTAGCAATAAAAAAGTTTACCAAGGTTCTTTCTGATATTGTCACTCTATTGGATACCAGAACAATTTTTCCTTCGTATTAGCTGTTCATGCCTGGAGCTGTAACAGAAGAACAGGTGGGGCACTTTTCATGTGACACATGATAATGGTTCAAGGAAAAGGTCTTTCCATCAATTCCTGCACCCCGTACAATGCACATTACACTACAAATACAGCGTTTGAAAATACATGGTTGCAAAAATAAAAGGTCAAAAGTACTCCTTCGGCAACTGCTCGAGTGATCTGGAAGCCCAGGGTGCGGTAGCACCCCTATTATCCTCACACAGTCCTCGGAAAATCAACAGAGCACCACACGCAGCAAGAGTGGAAGCAAAATGACTTTCTTGTTAATATTTTGTCATTTTCTCTACCAGGAAGAACTTTGGATTGATAGTAGGCGGTAAGTACCAAATTCGTATTCAGATGTAAACAAAACACACCTAGGAAAATAAGGAAACGTGTTTTTTTATGGTAATACAAACTCCAAAGTAAAGGTTACGCCTGTTGCACATGGCAACATCCAAATGGGGAGAAAGCACAAAATAATGAAGTGTTCATCAGTAGGAAGTAAGCTAACATCCCTTGCAATTGCCAAATGTCACACTGCAAACATTGACTTCAATCGCAGAAAAGTAACAGTAAGGAAAAAAAATTAGCAACCACACTGGAAACAATAAAAAGGCAATGCTTTGATTGACTACCATCAAACAGCAACATCCAGACGTGAAGCAAAACGTAAATTACCAACCACTCTCTAAACAATAAAAAGGCAATGCTTTGATTGACTACCATCAAACAGCAACATCCAGACGTGAAGCAAAACAAATATATGACTATTTTGAAAATGCTTACCAATCATATGGAAAATTTTAGTGGGCTCAGTAGTTTCCACAGATTCAAAAGCTTACTTTTCATAAACAGACTATGCAAACTTGCAAAATTACGAGCTGGATTTGGTTAAAGTAGAAATTCTGCTGGCTAAGCAAATGTAAATGAGACCAGCCATTAAATGATGCAATCAGAAAGAACTCCACTTCTTTCAAGATTTCAAGATTAAGCAAAGCGTTTAATTCGATAAACAGGTTATACATAATGCATGTGGATCCTCGTTAGGGTACCCTGGTAAGAATGAAAATTTCCCACTTCAAACATTGACTTTCAATCTTTTCTTAATGGGAATGGCAGATCGTGTGAAATATATTTCAAAAAATGATTTTAAAAGATTAGATCTTCGATGGCCGACATCCGACAAGTTGTCGTCTTGACCAGCTTCTGGAAACTAGTAATATCAGGGCTAAGAAACATTCGCCTCTCAACTTCACTTTTCAAGTTTAAGTGTCTCCTCTATGCCTCAGATTGATATACTGCAAGAGAAAACCCTGATGTTTTGCTACGAATAGCTAACGTTTAAGGCTATCGAGAGAGCTGGCAGAGTAGAAAACAAATGTATTGACGGCAGCGGCCAGTATACTTTTCACTGATGCGGTGTTGGGACTACATCAAAGAGCACTTGGCCATTGAATAGGGAGGGGAGAACGTTCACTAGCAGGCCATTTTTCGGATTTGTCCATAAAATAAAGTATGTTGAAGGGAAAAACAAGCCTGGCACACACTAAACATGTGAAAACAATTACTGCCACCAAGTCAAATTCTCTCAAAACAGAGTAAGTTAAGGTCAGTCAAGGGCGGAACATTCAATTTTTTCCTACCTATTGTAAGAGCAGTCTTAGTAAGTGATTGTTACTGGAATCGAATAGTAATGACTAGATATTTTGTCAGTAATCGTTTTATTTAAGTTTGGTCTGTTAAGCAAACGACCCACTGGGCTGACAAACACATTAAAATATGAAACGAAACCAGCACTTTCAATTTTTTGAAGTGCATTTTTATTCCATTTTGATACCTGTTTTAAATAAAGAGCGTAAATTTTATTGTAGAGCTTCAAAAAAACGTGTAACTTATTCGCATTATTAATCAAGAATTTACTCCATCTTACTTATATCGGAATCTGCAGGTACTGAAGGCCAATGCAAATAAATTATAAACCAAGTTTACAATACAATATCTGCATAAGCAAAACGTTTATACAGCTGACAGCCGGTTCAATTGCTGTTGCTATTGCTAAAATAATAGTAAAATATCAAATGAAAATTCATTATTTATTCCAAGCCAAGATGCAAGGCACCTGAAAAAAGAGCCCCTGAATAAACGTCGAGGACACGTAAGCAAAAACATTCTGAAGAAGTTTATTTCAATTTCCAAGTGAATTTGTGCTTCCAATTTATTCAAAGTTACCTTTATCCCCGTGTAAAGACATTTTGTTATCGAAGCCAAATTAATGACAACCTTGATAGGCACAGCTGACAAGGGCGATTCCTAATGGTGGTTGAGGTTTGTGATACGTGACTTTTAGACAAATGAAAACCGTGTTACTGTGGAAATCATTGGGTGGAAATGCTTTTGTCAATAATAGAAAAATTTAGGATACATATTCTTTCTTTCAACACACTTCTACTAGAAATTCTGGCTTTACTTCGCCTGACTATAGAGGGCCTGCTATAGTTATTTTTTGTGTCAATGGGTAGGGGAAAAGAACTTTTGCATTAAAAAAGTAAACATTTTTGAAAGAAGAGAAAATAAATGAAGGATTTCAAAGGAGAGGTTAATGCAAACCTGTACTGAGGCCCCAATGTCATCAATGGCAACAAAAAAGTTATGTCAAAAATCTCACCCTTATCGTGACAATTATGGTTAATTAAAACAATTTCGTAAAGTGATGAACCTTTTATTTTAATCATATACAAATAAAGTATGATAAACGGTGGGCGGTGTTTGTCAAAATACTCTATATTTTTAAGCTAGAAAATGTTCGGCATGCAAATGTAGAAGCTGACAATGCATGAAACACCACGGCAAGCCATTGGGCAGAATAACACAAAATTCAATGCAGAGATGTCGCATTTGGATGTCCTTCAATAAAAAAAATGCTTGCTATTTCAAAACAAGCCAGTAATAAATATCTGCCTGGATACTAAAATGGTAGGGTATGGAAGCTGGACATCCAACTGCTTGTTAGGTAAATATAAAGTAAATGAAAATGAGCTAATACAACAATACAGAAAAGTAACCGGTGTTTCAAAAATCCGATTAGCCTACAAGTTTGCTACTCAGCAATTTCGAAGGCTTATATTTTGCTCCACTAGTTTATCTGTGACCATGAAGGAGTTGACGAAAACTAATATTTTTATAGGAAACGGTGTTTACAAGCAGTTTCTCACAGTGATTCCCGTTAAAAGTTTTAAACACTACAGCATTCAGTAAGCACGCTGTTACCGTGTCCCCTTTTAGGGAACGAAAGAGGGGTTGAAAGGTCTCAATTAACAATACATGATTTAAAAAATGAGAACTTAATCCTTCAGCCTACGGTCACATTAAAAGTATAAATACAAATAAATCCATTGTTCTTTAACAGCAAAAGAATTTATAGCTGTTTTCGTAAGACACTTAAAGGTTATCATCCAAATTGCAATAGTTGGCCAATGAACTCATGGTCTGGGTGTCTTTTGATAGAAACGCAGTAAAGGGAGTGTGCCAACTGTGGAAGAAATCACACATTGAAATCCAGCAGGGTAATACGGAAAAATAAGACAAGAAAGAACTCTAATCTAATTATAGTAGGAGGCAGGGAACATTATTCTTTACGTATGAAAATAGAATACCTTAGTTCTGGTTAGGTAATAAGCTTGATTTTCCTTCTGGTATTTCCACCGTAATTGACCAACTATTCAGTTGTATCCGAAGTTTAAGTACGTCATTAGAAACTGGGTTAAAATTATTAGAAAATGCAAACTTCTAGAAAACATAAAAGGTATTTCATACCAGACAAAGTAACCTGAACAATGGGTTTTTCTAAAAGCAAAATTAAAAAATCATTCAATGGATAGTATCATCACAAAAACGTTCAGTTTCCTGAGCATTCTACTTAAAATATATAGTTTGTTCGACTGTTCTTTACCAACAGCGTATTTCCTGAGAACTACCGAAAACAAGAATTTGCAGGTACAAAGCCAAAAACGATTGGCTCTTATCTTCCCGATATACGTGCTCTTCCACGATAACCATAGCTAAGCCATCAAGTCACTTAGTTATAATGAACGCAATAATTCTTACAAAAGAAATGAAGCTGGCTACCATTTTGGATGCTAGTCAGAACAAGCATAGAAATGACTTATTAAATTTTGCAAGCTTCATTCCAAGGAACCGCTGACTCCGTGTTGAGAATAAACCTCGAAATCAACATACACTATCACACAGGCAATCAAAAAAATACCGAACAGTAGTAATATCCAGGTATATTGGTAATAATTAAGCAGGTAACCATGTTAAGATTGCATGTCTTTTCCTCTTGACAAGGATAACTTAGAATGTAAATTGTATTTTGGGCAATTTGGAAAGTCAAATAAAAAAGCCGTACAAGACACTTGAGGAAAATCCAATGGAAAAATCCTTACAAGATTATTCTTTTGCCAATATGTCGTAATACTTTTGATTCGAAAAAAGGAAACGTCGTGGACATGTAGCTAATACCCTTGTATTAAAAGAGAATTGTCAACCCATTAATTCATTCCATTTAGAAATGCTAGTTTCTTAAGTAAAAGCTTCACTTAATAACTAGCAGCAACTATTTCAAACCAAATGTATAACAGTGACTATATCTACATACACTACCAAATAAAATTCAGATTGTAACAGACTGGAGCGAAGGCACCAAATAAAGAACATAAGTACTTCACTGTAAGAAAAAAATTACAAATTATCAGTTCAAAATCCAATGAGAGAAGTCTCTTGAGTCACCGCCAAATCATCAAGATTCTCTTTTCCTTCAATGCGTAGTCCCTAAAAGGGAAAAGTGTAAACTTAGATAAGAAATAGGGCATATACTTTTCACGTGTATTTAATGAAAAGTTTTTTTTAATTGATTCATTTGAACCCGGCAACATTAAAAAAAATAATCCTAAATCCACCTCAACACCTTCTTGCAAAGATCCCCATGGAAGACCTTGGCCAAAAGACGAGACAAATATCGAAAAAAGATATCATTAAAAACCCAATACTACACGTTTGGATTTTTCCTCAAGTGCACAACAATTGGATTATGAGAAAATTTCCTATGAATGGCGACAATATTCCAACAGACAGCTATGGCATTATCGGTCGGAGAAAGGACACAAAAGGTTCGATGAGGAGGTAGTCACACCAGACGTTGGGACTTACTTTAAAGATCGCCTGCACCCCTGTGGCACAAAGTTTTCATGAACCAACCATTTCAAGGAGGAAAATGCTCCGTATTGCAAAAGAAAACCTGACGTCACGTTCAGAACAAAGATTCAAGAAAGGATCAAACCTTAATAATTACACACAAATAAATAATTTTCATGGTGATAAACATACCAACTATCATAAATATAGTAATATATAGTAACATACCTAATTTAGTTAACCCACAAAGATTTACAACTAGAACTTAAAAGTAGAGTAAAAGGGAATAGTGAAAAATTATCAATATTGATAACTTATCTCAAGAAAAAACAACATGTATTGGTATTCTTGTTGCTCCTTTTGAAATGAATTCTTGACACTAATAACCTAAAACTTTAACTTTGTTCCTCAATGTGAGGGAAAAGCCAAAAATTCTTCAAACAACGATACAGCAAAACAAACCTTTTCATTGGCTAGGTAAAGCAAACAAACAAATGCGATTGGAACTGACAGGCTTTTGTTTGCGTTACTTGATAACTTTGAGGGTAGATCCTTGTAAACATTTTGGAAAGAATGCCACCCAGTTACTGCAGTTTCGACCTCTGTGTGAAGCTGTGATTCTGCATTTTGTGGAACATTCTCCTACAGAGTTAAAAGGAGACAAATTTACTATACTATCATAGACATTATCATAAAATGTTACACATAAAATATTGGTGAACAAGTAAAATAAATCAGTAAGTCTATTGTATCAGATTGCAAGTTTAATTATTAAGTTCATTAACTTTCTACAGAATTTTATTAAGTTGCATTATCATAATTAAGGATATTCCTTTTGAAATATAATAATTATTATCATAAAACTTACCTAAAAAACGAAACATGAAGGCCAGCAGGTCACATCCTCTACTTATCCGTCTGGGCTATTAAAAGTTCATTTTTGTCATTTATCTCGTTGATAGCTCAGTGTAGGTTTGGCCTTATTAATTTATCAACGCAGAAAAAGGGCCTGATGACAAGCTCATTAATAATTTATTCTAAAGAAAATTTTCACTAAAATTTTTCATTTTCTCCTATGAGCCCTACCTAGAAAAACATAGTATATAAAAACAGTTCAGGGTTAGATTTTGTCAATGAAAGCTCAACTCAAACAAATAATAATATAATTTAAAGTCGTTAGATTAAAAATGGGGTAAACGACGAAGATTTTGGAAAACAGTCTGATAAAAGAAATCGTCCTCAGTAAATATTAATATTGTTGCGTGAGGAAAAGTGAGATTCAAATAAAGCGGCCATTTCTCCGTTGGTCTACAAGAAGATCGTTTTCTCGTGGAAAATTTGCAAAGGAAGCTTTATTTTTTAAAAAACTAGTTTTTTATCAGAATTTCTTAAGGTTCTGTTCTTAGTCCAACTCTCTTTCTCCTTTATATCAATGATCTTCACGGTAACTTACTCAGTTCATCGATATTTATCCTGATGACACTGCGTTGTACTCTGGCACTGGCCACAAGGGTACTCACTAAGAACACGTCAAACTTAAAGAAAATTTGGAGACTAACCTTCAGGCTGTCAGAAATTGGGGAGTAAGTTGTGTGTGTGTTTTAATGTGGCAAAAACGCAACTCATGTCCTTCAATAAAAAGCTGATTCCTCACTCCAATGTTTATGGAAAATCATTTTGACATTGAACCTGATTGAGGTTGCTTCCCCTCTTGAGGGATGTGACTCCTTGGTTTGTTTTATTCTTCAAATCATTTATGGCACTATTATATTCAATTTATTGGTAAATCAGCTTTTGAAAAAGCTTGGGGGGAGGGGGGATGAATCGCAATAGAAACTGTATTATGCTTAAGGCCATTGTATACCTCCATAAGTCCTCGGATGGAATACTGCTGTCAAACCTGAAGAGGTTTTACCTAATCTAATCTTGATCTAGTTCAGATATATTTGTAACTTGATAGCTCCAAAACTTGTTGTTACTTTTAAATCTTTGTTTCATAATTACGTGGCTTGTCATAGTATTTTCTATACGTATTATTATGGGAAGTGTTCCAATGAGCATTCCTTGCTGGTACCAGCTTAGTTTGTTGCATCCCGTGCGGCTCGCTTTTCTCCATGTCTTCATCCTGGGGCAGTTGTTCTTTCGAATTGTAAAAAATATTTTTATGAATGTAGTTGGTTTTTTCCTTCAGACAGCTACCTTCTGGAATGTTTTGGCTTCTGAGTCCTTTCCTCCATTAAATGATTAAAATGTTTTTAAATCTAAGGCCAATTCTTATTTATTGTCCTAACCCTCCCCTTGTGCAAAAGAAATAAAAGATTTGCTAAGGTAAGCTGTTAGATTAGCTAGTCAGTTGTGATAAGAAGTTCAACGTACATAATACGTAACTCTATTCAGTGTGGTTTTCAATTTTCTACAATACACTTCTTGAAAATGTCCTTCGCATATGCCTCTCTCGCAATACAACTTAGTTCTCCTGGTCTCAATACTTGCGCGTTTCAGGGGTCTTATACCATAGCCGTTTCCAACTGTCTAAATAGCCTCACAACACCAACAAACTAACAATAACCTTACACACTAACCAACTTACCTTATTTTCGGTTGATTCTGCGTAAGTAAGTAAGCTCCATATACCTTTCTTTAACTTTCTTACGTCAATTCTTTTCGCTGTTTTTGCATATCCAATTTCAATCTTTTCGACCTAAGTAACGTAAGAATACAAAAGTTTTACCTCTCGTTTATGAACTAGAATTCCCCTAACGATGGGTAAGGAAACATAAACATGCATCCGATCTGCGGTTTCAAGGTAATGATTATGGTGATTATAACAAAGCAATAAACACAGAAAAAAGGACAAGAAATGTGTCTATGGACCTTTAAATATATTTCTAAATCCTACTTACTTACTTAAACAAATTTACTTCAACCCATGATGTCTACTTTAGAGTGCACTATCCACATAAGGATAGTATGTAGCAGAATTATCACCAAATCACAAAGTATGGACACCTCTAGCTTTGGACCTGCTCTACAAAATACAAATTTCATGTAAAACTCTTGCAGAAGAATATACCAGACACCGTGGAAGATAAGGCTAGTAATGAGCCGGTGCTGAAAAAAGTATTTAGTGGCGACCGAAAAGCTCTAAAGAGAGAGTGCACGAGATAAGCAGTAAACGAAATTTTACGTAAGTCTTTGGTGAACGCCTTGGCAACATGGATTCCATGCCAGGAATTCAAAGGGATAAGAAGAATCGCATGGAACTTCAAGTAAACGAAGCCTCAAAGCCCGTATCTAAAGAAATTTCTTCCAGTTGTGGACCATTCTACTTTTTTCTCACGCCCGTTTTTGTGAGGCATTCCACCCAAATCTCAGCATATACGACTGGACCTCTCACAGAACAAAAACTTTCCATCAACACAAGATTTATTTCATCTCCACGGACCACGGGTGCAAAGACATTTGCGAAAATATATTTGGGAGTGCCTAGGACTAGCAAATTATTAAAAAACTGGAAAATAGTTGTACCGAAGTGGAACATCGGTAAATTACACACAAGCCTTCATTTTCTCCCTGTGGGAGGTCTGTATATTAACTACAGTGGTTACCGCAATGCTTAAATAAAGTTAAAAATGGATTTTTATTTTTTTCCAGCGACAAAGTTTGACTCCGAAATAAGATTTTGTGAAGTGTCCTTTCTTATCAAATCAATCTCCTACGTTTGTTTACTCATTATTTTAGCAGCATTTTTTACTTAACTTGGGAACAATGTGCCTTTTCTAAATTTTTTTACTTACTTTCATATATCCTACCTACGGAACTCATGAATTTACTGTAAAATTCCAAAAACAACCCGAACTTTTTGGTAAATAAGCCCTTCGTTTCCTAGTTGGCGAAAATTAAAAGAAAGTTTAACGTAAAAAAGAAAAAATATATAATGAAATGTAGCCCAGAAAGAACTGCAAAATATGGGTTAATTCCTAACCAGGTATCTGGATCAGCAAAGTTACAAGAGGGTGAAAAGTCGGCTATACAAAAAACTGGAATCTCGCAAAAGCTTACTTGTTTATGGCATGGGAAAGCATTTTCAGGTGAGGAATTGTTTACTAGTATGGCAGGTTATAAAAGTGGACTCAACCATCATCAGAAAAAAAAGATAAATTTCAAAAAAACATGGTACGGCTGTTGCTTGGTCACAATCCCAGTCGCAATCCCAGTCACAATATATGCAATGTTGAGATTATCAACACCACATCATCACGTCAAAAAAGGTGAAAATACCTTTTTTGGTGCTGGCACTAAATTGTCTCCAGAAAAACAACTGGCATCTTTTGCACGGTTATCCGACAAATGCGTTGTGTCCCCACTTATGTCCGGGAAAGCACAGGTAATATCAGTACCGCCAACATCATCGTCATCATAATCGCCGTCTCCCATCTAAAAAAATGTTAACAATCACGGAAGAAATTATACTGCTTGCTTACTTTAATACTAAACGGCAACAAATATCAGTAATTGGGCTTCAGACCCCATAGCTAAAAAGAACCAAATACAAAATTTTACATTGCGATATATTGGTAGTTTTTAATAAAGTTGTAGGATAATACGCCGCCTGTCAAATAAAAGAGACAATCAAATTCTACTAACAATAAAGAACAAAAACTTTCCACAAAGAAATGCTAGTCATCGGTGTAGTAGTACAGCATTCCCCTTTCATGACAATATTGGTATACAAAATTATCAGAAAATCTACAGAGCGTTAGCAACGTTGCCATATTACATGCTTTTCAAACTATTCATGAAGTACAATCAATTTAACAAGCCCATGAAAATGCTCATAAAACTTTCTGGTTAACTGACACAGGCAACTGAATTTGACCAATAAACTGCCCCCCTGTGACTACTTGAAGCTTTTAAGACGGCACATGCCTTTCTCGGAAAAATAAACCATTACAAGAAAATCTTCTACAGCGTCAAACACACAAATACAAATACGGTTCTTTAAGTAACAAAAGGAAGAAAGTCAAGACCGATTTCTACTTAAAAGGAATATTATTCATCTTAAACTTTTTAATTAGATTGGTCTTTTTACAGAATCTAATAAGATACAGTCAGGAACTTAAGTGAAAAGGTGGTCAGAAAAATTACGACTTCTAAATTTCACGAAGGCACACTTTCAGTAAATATGAAATATGGAGATATTCCTACATACCTCAAGTTTAGGCAAGGTATATAGGAGGTGAACAAAAGAAACGACTAGTAAAACAAAACTTTAATATCACAATAAAACTAAGGTTTGTCTTGGTCGAAAGCCGTTCTGTTGGCACTCGAATGGACCAGGACCCCGGAAAAAGAAAATACAAATCAAATGAGAAGTCCTCTACTTTATGTGGTTTTGTAATAACAATAGGTTCGTGATTAGCGTTAAAAACTCCACCCAGCGTTAGTGGTGACTACTGAAAAATAACAGGATAGTTGTGTACCTTTATTCGACGTTTTAGTGGTAAAAATTATCGCCTCTTCCAAAACCAGTGTTTCGTTAGGCAACCTTCACTGAACAAAACCTGTGTAGGTCTCATTCACTTCAACATAATTTAAAATTGGTCTCGTACAACGTTTTCTACGACGTGCCGTCTTTAGTTTTTCTCGTGACAAATCCAGGAGAAACAGATCAAATTTTGTTGAGTAATGCTTACCCTAACCATATATTAGGCAATCCTGTTAGACAAACCTAGTTAAAGAGATCCCCAAAGTGCCTAATATATCTCAAATTACTCTGTATAGGTGTGGTTTGCTACTGCACCCAAAGTAATTTTTAACTTCACAACAATTAATTCTTTTATCTTCAAAGGACGTCTTGCCTGCAACAAATATAATTATGGTTGTGTATAAGTTTCAGTGCCGGTACTAAGCCACATGCGTCGGCCGTACGCCCTAGAGACTGAACGACAAAATAAAACTATACGTGCCTAGTATTAACAGAAAAAAATCTTGCATTAATCGAGGACAGCCAAAGAGACCGTACAACAGTTTTCAGCAGATTGGAAACTAGCAATTGCTGCGACTTGCGATATCCCAGTATTTGCACATTTGCACAACCGCCAGAGTCTTAAACACGCCATTTCAATCACTGGTTGCTTCAGTTTCTTCTCCTCATATCAGGGTAAGTACCTGCCTGTCCTTGTCAATCCCCCCCCTCTCTCTCTCTCTCTCTCTCTCTCTCTCTCTCTCTCTCTCTCTCTCTCT
>RDPX01000183.1:952225-969474 GCA_003991215.1 Morbakka virulenta | reverse complement strand
TTTCTCTCTCTCTCTCCCTCTCTCTCTCTCTCTCTCTCTCTCTCTCTCTCTCTCTCTCTCTCTCTCTCTCTCTCTCTCTCTCTCTCTCTCTCTCTCTCTCTCTACCTCTGATAAAACCACTTTATCGTTTCCTTTTATCTTTCTCCTCTTTTCCTTTATAATTGACCAATACTGGCTGCCATAGAGCAACACTTTTCTAACTCCATTTAAGGCTTTCCAAGCAAACCCCAGTTTTGCTATTTAGAATAACGTTTTTCCATAAAACTAGAAAATAAATAGGAAATTATAGTGTAGTACATTAAAATTATTAGCAAAAAGGGGTAAAAGGAGGAAAAAACCAGTATCATCAACTATATCAACCTTGCTAGAGCTCAAATAAAATTTAATTGTTTTCAGATAAAAAATACAATACATTTTTTACTTTTGCGAGAAATAAAATGCAAACTTCATTTCGTTCACCAGCATTCGAAAATGGAAAAATAAAAATCATAAATGGTCATATCCTTTAGGTCTAAAAGTATTGAAATATACCTCGAGCTCCGGGCAGAAATTATTCCGATCATTTGCATTGTCGTAATTGTACCAAGCATTATCTGAAAAGAATAGAATAGTTTGAAAAGAATAGTTATTAACGCAACACAATCAAAATGCAACCTTTCAATACCAAGCGTAAAGCAGAGAATTTAAAGGAAGTCATCTCACCAATCAAACCCATTTGCTTCACACATGATAAAAGTACCATTAGGTTCACTTAAAATCAAATTAATAAATAAATAAATGTATTGGATGCAAACATTTTGTTAACGAGACTGATAAAAGGATAATAGGATTTCATCCCCGAACTCTTTCTTGAGAATTATATTTTCGTTATAGAAAATAGAGACTTAATGGCGAAAAGAACCACATTGATCCCACACGTGAACTAAAGTTATACGTTTTGAGCCCAGTCAAGACCCAATAAAACATTACACCAGGGGTACATAAATTCGTAACTGTTTACTTTCCGATTCCAATACACTATTCACAAAATGGCACTCCGATATGAGATGCTACTTATGTTCAGATATAGTTGCACCTCAATCTCTTTAGGACCAGAGACATTTTCCCACTAATAGCAACAGCTCACTTGGGAAAACAATTAAGCAAACAAATATCCATCTTTATTTGGATTAATGTTTAATAGCTCACCATCGTCATTCAGCTGTACTGCCTGAAATTTTCTCTTGACCTGCAATTAAAGAAATTTAAAATTTAAAATTAGCTAATGAAAATACCACAAGAGGCAAACGTACTCTATTGCCACTGTCGCACAGGTACAAAGCTCCTCACAATAAAAGGCCCCTTAAAATATTACAAGCAGTGCTAGTCCAAAGCAAAAACTAAAATAAGAATAATCAAATTGGAGCATGAGAACTTGTGTTGTGGTCTGCAAACGATGTCGTTTCAAAGCCATCAGTGATGAGCTACTTTTCCAGGGGTTGGAGTAGAGTTCCCATAGTTAACCTGGGCCATAGCACTGAGCGTAAAATACAGTATTTTTCATTAGTACTTAAATATCTAAAAGAGCATTAACTTCATTAAGCTCTTTTGTCATGGAAGTAAAGTAACGCGAAAACTATGGAAGCGCCAGGGGAAATTTTCCGCACGCAGATTTCCATTTGAGAGTTGCTCCAGTAATTGCAATGTACTGAATACGCAAGCTACAACTTAAGTATGGATCATAAAAAAGTTGTAGTGTCAATTCCCGTAATTTTTTTCTGATGTTCCCCTAAAGTCTCCACTTGTTATTACAATAACTTAAAACAGACCTACAAAACCTTTAACTTTGACTTGCCTTTCACATGTTGTAGCTATAATCCACCACCATCAAAATTCTGTTATACAAAAGTTCTTTACAATAAATGCACCTAGCGAAAATCCATTTGTAATCCTAGCCTTTCTTTTTTATATATAACTATCCATAGTATAATTTTACCTTACCGTAATAAAAATCACTTTCCTCGGAATTTTCGAAAGTAAAGTACTCGACATCCCCCAAAGAATTAACTTTCGGCAGTTAGCCTCTTTTTATCTAAATTTCGTACGTCCGTTAGCGTCCTAATACAGACATGTTTTAATAGAGCAACACACGTGACTGACGGCAATGCCTTACTTCTTGAAGTACCAGAATCAGTAACCATTGGATTGATATCATAACGTGGATCTCGACAAGGTAAAACCTTTGAATCATTCCCCACAACACCATAAATGCCAGTGACTTTCGATACCCTCAAATTGTCGTTGTCAGTTGACGGGGAGTTATTGTGGACAAATTCATACTGATAACAATTTCGTTCGAATTTTCTCTCGTCTAAAAGATTCACCTGTTAATCATACCAGTCCATAAACCTGTTTACAAAATTATTACACCATCCGCATACCAGGCCATCTACTTATTATAATTCAAATACCGTTTCACATACCGATTCGAACATAAACATTAACCCAATGATTTAAAAGATATGATTTCTAGCGAACGTTTCGCCGAAGTTATTAAATATATTTTTTGCAATTACCTACTGTTTAAGTAGTTTGTCTTTTACAGATTACAAGTTACGTTGATTTGCTATATGGTGACGACGTCCAACAACTTCAACTCAGGCACCTTAACAGGTTCACCTTCATTCAGCAGCATTTCGTTTGAGCTGACTGAGAAGCATGTCGGAAAGTGAATTAGTCTACTCATTATACTGTCGTAAATACGTTGAATGAGTACAAAATTCACCATCAAAAGTGATGGTAAAGGCAGCTGTGTTTATTCAACAAGCAATGGTTCCAACTCTCGGCACAGTTTGACAACCCTTTGGCGCCAAAGGTCTGCTCCAGCTCGGTATATACTTCGATGATATCAGCTCCAAGGTAAGGTCCAGCGGTGTTGGAATACTTCAATTTCAATCTTGTATACAAAAGAAGAGAAATAAGTCTCTAACTTCTTCTCGAACGCTGCCAGTTGCAGGTTTTTTTTCTAGCAGTACCCTGAACAAATTCTGCATGATTAAAATTAATTTTCCTCCATAAAAAACGGCCAAGGTTTATATGATCCAATGCTGGTAAATACTTTAATAAGAACCTAATATTTTGATTTAATGCAGTCATAAATCCTTGAAGTCATAGGAACCTATTTTGTCAGTTGAAACTTTTGCTACAAACATTGACTTTTCTTTTCACTATTTTGCATAAAGGTATTTCACATAATTGATATTATTTTACCTTAAATTGCATATTGTTAACTTGGAGCAACACACCAAAATGATTAAATGGATACTGTTATTTAAAAAATCACAAAGTAATTTGATCACGTGTCAAGGCAAAACATGTGAACAGCACAATACAACCGGACATCTGAACACAAGTACCGGAAAAGCTTTCAACCCTCCTCGGTAATTTATCTGGATGGTTAGATTAATCAATATTACCAGGGCTGGAGTTTGGATCGAAAAACTTTACTGGTATCTTGTAACAAGAAACTAGAGAAAGTACTAGTCTTGTAAAGTGTATATATGAGACCGCCTCAGAAAATATTGTTGTTTGATTCTAGGTGAAATTTTAGGACATCATTAAAAGCGGTATGTTAGATTAAAGTAACAAAATAAAGTTGTGATTTTCATCTTGTGATATCTACTGAACTGTGATATCTAGGATTACTGAATTAAAGAATGAAGATTTCTGAGTATAAGTCATGTTGCGGTTCAAAGTAACAACATGCCTTGTTGATTTTTTAGATAGATGCTAATCGGTTTTATAAGTAGAGACCACCATGATCAAGAAATAAACTAGATAATTCTTCTTATCTGACCATATCTTCAGCGACAAAAGAAGCATTTTCGAAGTTAAGTAGAGGGTCTCAAATGAAATACCTGGCTAAAACCGCAACGTTATTTTTGACAAGTTTTTTAAGTAATAATGATTTGCTTCCCCGTTGACAAGGATTCTAATTTGGATACAATCATCTGGAATTTCTAAAGATCAATTTTGAAAATAATCTTTTGCCAAGAATTCAAACAAGCTTCGTCTCCTTATCAGTTGGCGGATTTTAAGCATACATTTCGAACAATCCCAACGTTTTTTTACTACTAAGTATTCCTTTCAAACCTCTTTCTTTCGCTCTTATCAAAGCAAAAATCTCTTTTGCAAGTAATTATTTGGCCACTCTGCTAAATAAGCAAGGCATGTATGTACCAATCACTTTTACTGTGCAAGTTTGAAAGGTATTTACTTTACACCTTCATACAAAGAAATTCAAAAACTATTCACAATTCTTTTTGGCTTCTATGTTCCATAAGCATAAGGCGTAGCTCGTATCAGTTTTCATATACAATACACTAGCAATATAATGAAATGCATCAACAGCTTCTTAGTCTAACAAATTAATCCTTTTTTCCGTCATTACTTGAATATCCAATGCACTTCAAAGCACTGCAATGTCTGTCATGCATTGACACCAAAATCTTTGGCACAAAACAAATTTTTGTAAACTTGATAGCTCACTGACTCACTTATGTCATATTTGATGCAATCTGAATTACAGTCCTTCGTTTGAATCATCATTACCATGTTTATTCGCATGAGAATTCCACTCGTTCTTTTAGCACTGAGTTATTCCATGCTTCCCAATCTTTTAGTGTTGTTGATCCTAATATCATCTACAGGACAATAGTTCCAATGCTTAGCTTGACCACTTCCTGAATAATGCATTTGCGGCATCAAAATAAAATATCTTCTCCAAGCCACCCCGTCGTCTTATCTCCGCTGAAATATAATCCTCTTTTCTCGAACGTATTATGAACTGTTTCGTGCTACATTTGGCTTAACTGTCTTCACAGTAACGCTATTAATTTCAAATTCATATTTTGTGTCCAGGAAATGGGAAATACTTAGCATTTTGGCATCCCTAAAAATATATCTATGTCTTTTTGAAACCAATTCATGGCGACTGTTTTCAATCTAGAGGATCGATAGATTAAATGGATTCAAAGCCCACGACACTTCCTGAACCCAAATCAAGAGATGTATTTAAGACATTTTTTGCATAAGAACTCGTCAAAACAGAATAAACTTCCACAAATAACAAATAACTACTCAGAATACCTCAACAACAAAACATCTTTGTAATCCAAATGCCAAACAAGATGACTCCTGTCATTTTATTACTCACGCAGCAATTGAAAAGTTCTCCAAATCACCCTAGATAGCCAAAATGATTTCCTAAAGTCAAAAGCTTTCAAAAGCAACTCCATTTACCCGTTCTACAGGTTAATGACACGACCAATAAATTTCTTTAGATGAGGTCCTACCAGTATTATGGCATAGGTTAAACTCAAACAAATATCTTGAGTAAAAAAGTTACATACAAATCATCAATAAAGATAAAGTACCTTAACGGATCTCTTTAGAAATAGTCGGAATAAATCGTCAGTAGCATAGTGAAGATCTTCAGGAAAAGTTGTGTTTTCCACATTTTGCCGTTCAATGGTGGACGCGGCCAGGGTAGTAGATGCCTTAATGAAAACGAATAATTTGAATAATTATTAGCTAACCACGACACTTTTACAAAAGTAAAAAAAAGATACTGGAAAATCCGCTATTTTTCCTAACTAAACAGGTTTCTAAGGTAACTTTATTCCAAAACGTTTTCGTTTTGTATTATATTTTAATGTGTGCAACTAACATAACTAAAGCCAATCTTATCAAGAAAGACAAATCTATGAATTACGTCCTTGCTTTTTGATAGACGCTAAACACAGTCATACGCATATTGCAGAGTAGCCTACGTAAAATGTTTTCTTCATTCATCACTTAAATATGGATGCTAAACAGCTTTGGAATGATACATGGTTGGGTTGCAAATATGAAAAAAAACCCTCCCCGATTCCTTCAACAAACAACTACAAAGATGGAGATCAAATCAAAAATCATAATACAATTCTACGTTTATCTCTATGTTCACGTAGTTTAAATCTAAACTAAACAGTAACAGGTTGGCAAAATGCAGTTGTTTTCAGTCAGTAAATGGAAGGGATAAATAAAAATGAGCAAAAACAATTTAAAGAAAATGGCTCTGTCAGTTCAATGTTCTGTGAAATTGGTCATTGTTGCCGCAACCTTTACTTAAATATGTTCCTGTGCTGGTCGATGATGTATGTTTTTGATTTTTCCTTTGTTATTGACAGTTTACTGTATCCACCTCTTACCAATTTTATCCCAATACAGTATCTTGTAGATAGTGTCTTTCTGTCACCTACTGTGTTTCCACTGTCTAAGCAACTCTTTTCTACCCCTTTTTGAAACCGGACCATTACCTGCTTTTAACTGCAGAAGTCAATCAGCCCCTTCCATTTCTCATTTCTTCCCCTCACTTCACCAACAAAAGCCCTTTAGCCTAAGGATGACTAAACTTTATTCTAATTCTGTTGGCATATAGACTATGATGATAAAATACGTAACAAATTGGCGCTATCTCACAAGCATGATCTTACCACTACAGTTTAGGAATTGATAACATTTTCGGCAGTGGTTTCATCAAAAAGCAAACCTACTTTTCTTTGATTTTCTGTCCTCCGAAACATATTACTCTGTTGTGGATAGTCGTTTCCCTTCTCTTTCCATCACTTTTCACATAATCCAAGGGTATCAATCTTGTCTCTCTGCACGTCTCCCTTGGGGCTTTCTAACTATCCCCTGTGTGTCACTGTTCAAGCGTCCCATGTTTCTCCCTTAAATGATCTCTTGTACGGATGTCACATGTTGACAAAATGGGTGCTCTTAATCCCATCCCTGCTGGCTAGAAACCTCTTCAATTGCAAAGGGTCTCAATTTAATTAATTTCTCTGATAAGTTTTTTTACTCTATGAACTGACTTAGGAACAATGGTGGAGTACTATTCTATTGTTTTCTCTAGGCTGTTTGTACTGTAATGCCAGCTCTGGCTATGGGCGCCTGGAACTCGTCACCCCTTTAGTCTTTTACATTGTCTTTTGCTCCTTAAAATCCAAACTCTAATAAATCGACATACACTTGATGCATTTGCAAAAGCTGCAAACTATTCACTGGTTAGAGTATCGATCAAGTGCACACAAACGAATAATTGATAGAAGATAAAAGATAGCTATTATCTATTACGATTGTTCAATCACCACCTGTATTTTCAAGGCAAACTGTCAACTAAGACATGAAGTCACTTAGTCTATAGATGGAAAAAGGAGACAAGGAATGAATTAAATAACAAATATCCAACCTCCTTGAAAAAACTAAATCGGCCGTTCCTTCCTATAAGTGGTACTATGACATAGACAAGACAGCAGATTCAGATGACTGTTTCCTCAACTTATCAATTACTTCTTAAATCGTTGATACCAGATGACTTGGTGAGATAATTGTAGGTAACGTCAAGTTCCTACCAAAAACGTTTCAAAATTGTCGATTCTCTATGGCTTTATGAAACCAAGTACAGTATTCATGTGTTTATTAACTGTTTCATCCTGCAAACAGGTTTTTCATATTTCTACGGACTAAGTTACATTACTTGGTTCACAGTCATTGCCACCAGTGAAACCAAATGCCAATCTCAATGTTTGGCTTGTCATTCTCTGGGTATCCTCAGGGGTTTTTTAATACTTTTCAACATCTTTTATGGTTTATGATATTTTGTAGATAAAAAAAAATTTCTAACTGGTTTTCGAATGTCCTTTTTGAGCAGAAACCGGATGTATCCGTTATTTCGCCATCCAGCCATAAATATTTTTTAAACTTTCTTTTAGTTGGCTTTTTTTTTCGGACGTGCAGATTGTGGAATTTTTGGCTTCAGAATGCTCTCTTCTATCATATGACTTGCATGTTTTCAGCCAAAGAATAAGACCAACTCTGATCTCTTGGCTTAACATAAAGTCTACCGACCGCAGCCTGGAACCAAATTGATAAATTTTGATCACTAGGTATATCATATCTTCACATTTGTCTTTCCTGAAACCGATGTAAGCGATTCCCGCAACAAGGAGTAGAGATTCACAAAAACCTTTAACGCAAAGATTTGGTTAAGAAGCTTAAGATTAAAATTCCGCGAGGATTCCAAAAAGTCTGGTAGAACGTTTCTGCTTAATTCATACCAGTCTTACGGAATGTGGGACCTGGCTTCGTTCTTTGCCAATTCAAGGTTTATAAATGCAATGAAACAAAGAAAGGAAATAAAATTCCAAAAAGAAATTTCAGAAAAAAGATATACCTTTGATAATGTAAAATGCTTATAAAAGTCTTTTTCTTCTTTATAGTTAATTCTAAATGGTTCCTTTTTTTGAGTAGATTTTTTGACAATCTCGCTCTTGCTTTGGTTGCCTAAAATAATAAAACGATACGACATAGGTATTGTGTCGACTAAACATTGAACCTCTAGTTTTTTAATTACAAAACACATGCTGAGTTAGGTTTTGTTACCAAAGTAAAGAATTTTCTTCAGCTTTGACTCGCAAGAATGGAAATTTCAAAAACCTGAAAACGCTAGCCATTAAGCTTCCTGGTGTTCATAACGTGATCTATCTCATTTTCCCTTCTTCAAGTTAATATCCAATTGTATGATTCCTCGAAGTGCTGGTGATAACTAAAAATGCCTTTTACTTTTCAAAATTTAACCACAATATCAATAGTCTTGTTCAAATCTATTTTCCAGAAGTTTAAACTGTAAATCAAAATAATTGAACGAGCTAAACACCACCTCAATCTTACCTAATCGTGACTTATCTGGTCACATAGTCATAGACTTACCTCTCACTAAGTTACGTAATTTCCAATAATCAGGGCCTGCCCAAGTTCTTAAAACAGCGTTATTAAAATATGAGTATTCCGATGGTTGTGAAGACAATTCAAGACAAAGAGTTCCTTCTCTTGACGAGGTTAAACCATCTGATCTAAAAACCAAACAAGTTTTTCTCATAAAATTGTTTTATGTGAAAGGCTAGCTTTAAAATTAAGTCGAAATTAACTGTCACCTGATTTAAAAGTTTGGTGTGCCCCAGGCGTAACCAATTTAATGTTGATGGGAAAACTTTATCTCATTTTTAAAGTTATAATTTTGCAACCCTACCAAGGCTTACTCCGTTCGATAGAAATAAACAAGAAATTACAGTATCTAATGGCATTGATGTATAAAGTTTGCTGACTGGCGTAACTGGCAGTAGACTATGTTTTGGTTACCGAACATTATTTTTCAATATTTTTCCAAGAAACATCTAATCTACATATTTCACAACAGCTTAAAGATTGGTACAAAAAATAATACCAGGAGTTCTGTTTTCGTTGGGGGTATTGCTTACATAAAAAGAAAAAAGAAATTGTCGTTAATTTTCATCTGTAGCTCCTTTACCGGCAACCCTTCGATTCAAAATCGGGTAAAGAAATGAGAGAAAAGATATGAAAGGATACTTTGTCGTTAAGTTATTTACAATGTCAACTTTTTGTAAGCAAACCTAGTCCAACCAGTCACTCCAAACCACTTATTAAATTAGGTTTGGCACAATCTCTGACAGTAAAGAATGATTAACAACTTTTGCCAAAAGAAAGCAGTATGCTGTTTCTTTATCCTACGGTCGTGTTCAGGGATCGAAATCAGAGATTTTTCTCGCTCGTGTCTGTCTTTTTTTTCAAGACAAAGGAAACTAGGCTCCAGTGGTGCTTCTGAGCCCCCACGTTAGGCCCTGGGGGGAAACCCGGAAGCCCGCGCCCTTGGAGCGCTAAAATTGGCAAAAACAGGTCTAAAATTCTATGAAAACTAATAGATTTTCTGCAAAATATTAAACTGGAATTTGGAAAAACCCCTTATATTTCACCACACAAAAGTTCATAAAAATTTGACATCAGGAGTAAGGTTATGTAGCGCAAATATTTTTTTGCCACACATGGCAAGTTTGGAACACGAAACTACTCACTGACTATTAAAAAAACTCCGAAATCGCTAACTCCAGACACATTGTCCGATCATACATTCTCTGAACCTGTCCATCCAGACATTCTCAGTAGCAAACTAAACAATGCTCTTTATTGGTCGACCTCTCTTTCCGTGATCTTCCAGTTTGTTGGACGCTCCGCAAAGGAAGCACACGCCAGTTTGTTTGGTGCATGTGATGAGCAGAGTTGTGATACCAATTCACGCCGAATACCATAAAGATTACTTTACACTATTTTAATGTTGACATTGTCGTTTAGGTAAATCTCAAGGCTGGTTTCCAGCAGCAAATTTTTTGTCAACTTATGCAGAAATCGACCTCTAAACCAAAAGGTCGCTGCTTTCGGGCCTACTCAAATCAGCTAGGGCAGATTGTACAAAATGTATGTGTTTTATTTATATTGAACTGCGTTCGTGTCAAACGTATTGGACTTAACTAGAAACATTGGTCACTGTTTTCCTCTTTGACTTCCTGAAATTATTAAGCCACCATTTAATTTTTTTATGTTTGGTAATGAAAGTGTGGTTGCACCCCTCAGAAGCGGACTAAATGTCGTTCGACAGTCCACTATCAGTTCATAAGTATGAACAGTACTGACGCTATTTTTTGTCAAACATGATATTTAAACGTTCGTTAAATTTTATTTCAAATTTTCTTAGAGGAGCCGGTCATGACCGGTAACCAGGAGTAGTTTCGATATCTATGTCTCTCATAAAAAGCGGGCATTACAAATGCTCTTTAAAAACTAACTATATTTCAGTATGTTCCGTTTCCTTAAAAACCCAATTGAAATAAAGCAGTTTTGAACAAAGACAAAAACATGCCCAGCATTTATTCAGGAGGATTAGAAATAGTTGCATACAGCCATGGTGAACTCAAACTGGAAACGTATTTAACGGTCAAAACATTGAGAGATGACAGAAAGGGTTTTATCTGGAAAGTTAAATGGGTAATGTAGTATACAATATAGAACCTCTTCTAAGAAAGATTGACAAACAATCTAAGATATTTCTCCATGTCGTCCTCTCCTCCTTTCCCTGATAAATTAAACAATTAATATCACCTGTTCCCGTTGAAAGGACCTGGGGGGAAAATGTCCGTTTCTTTCAACCTCCTATAAAGTTTCTTCTTTTCGTTGGTAGCTTAATGGACTTCAATGGTTACTTTTCTTCCATTTCATCAAAAGTTCATCATTTTTCGTATAAACCACATCCCCACACCCTCCAATAATTTCACATCTTTGTCTACCGTCAAAAAAATTTCATCTATCTATGAAAACTGGCCCAACATAAGTTTTAAAGGACTCTGTTTCTTACCTTAAGTGGCACGCTAATATTTGTTAAAATATTTTCCCTTTATTTAAATGGTGTTTCTGTTTAAGCAAAATTCTACAAAACATTTTTACATCCGACGAATTACTGTTATTGTTTCAAGCAAACCTTGCGGTAAAGGAATGGGTTCTAGAAATAAAATCAACACAAAAATGTTCCATGCTTCGCCACAAATCAATATTACTTCAGCAACTTTTATTCACATTAGTGGTACAATGCTTTAAAATTGGGTGGTTAACCTCTAAATTCTTATATTTATGAACTACGTGTTTTCAACTCCATAAGTACCTGAAATATTACGCTGGTTCTCATTGTCAAAAAAAACCAACAAAATAAAACCAACAAAATAAAACCAACAAAAAAAAACTTGGAGAAAACTTTCGTTTTAACCTTGTTACAAGAGAGACTGTAAGTCCCTCGTTCGACGAAAAGCTTAGTCTTGTTAACAGTATTATTTAGATGTGCACTTTTCACTCCTGGTGTTACTATTGCATTTACTGTTGTAGCTATTATCTTTTTCAAGTTGTAAATTATGCCTCAAATTTCGACTCTTCGTGTATCTCAATACAAAAGTCACGTGAGCTTATCTTTAAAAGAGTTCAGGTTTGGTGTAAGCGTTCTTTTGTTATTAAATAATACTTTGTACTGTACATTTATTGTGTGTAACACTGAGGTAGTTTCATTTTAACCCAGGAAATGTTGAAGCGGATATTACAACATTTGGAGCATATATTGCTCATTGCGTATCCCTTGGTTTCTATATCTACATGTCCTGCTTTGTATCTGCATATTTCCATAAAAAGAAGATAGTCTATTAATATGACCAAATATGCATGTTCAAATGCAACTCATTGTAAAACAAATATTTTAATTAAAACCCAGATATTTTACTCAAATACATATTTACATATGCATCTGTCTGCCATATTTCTTTTGGTTAAAAAGGATTGCTTTTAAACTTACTTCTTGCCGAGTGTTGGCTTTCACCCTGCCTCCGAGGACCAAAATACATCTCCTGCATTTTCTAAAGCACCCATTATTGAGTCAATTGCGATTGTTTGTTCTGGTGTTTCTCTTCATCGTTTTCCTTAAATTTGTCCCAGAAATTTTATTTCAAAATTACTATATCCCTTCACATGCCCAAAGTATTTCATCTTTCTTTTCTCACGTAACCCAAAGCTATTCTTATGAATCCAAAACTAATTCCCCTCGAACTCTTTTGATTGGTTTCTTCCTGTGATACCTCATCTTAATAGAGGTTTTTATTTTCTTCTCTTCGTTTCCTAGAATCTAATGTCAAAATCAAAGATCCCAATTGGAAATAAACACCTTCGAACCAAACTAACCTTCGTTTTCTTGTTTCGATCTTTCCACATGCTTTCAGGTTGTTCAAGACTTTTCAGGCTCAGCCTCCTTCTGACCTCTTTTCGACTGCCACTCTCGTTCTCTACACGGACCCAAGATAGAGAATTTCGCTGACCTCTTTTAATCTGTCACCGTCATTCCTCCCTAACATTACTTTCGTCGTCCAAACATTCATCTTCAATCACTATTTTCGACTTTCCCTATTATCCTCCTTCAGAAAATTGCATGCCATTTCCTTCCCTTTGTTCTTGACAACGGTTCTGCAACGTCTGGATATTCCAGATCCCCCAAATTTTCTTTATCTCCCTTTCTAAAGGTGTTTTCAGGACCAAAAAAAGGGCAGTGGCAATGCACATTCTTGGCTGAGACATTTAAAATAATCATATGTTCGGTGCTGTAGCCTCGTTGCTGACTGCTAACTCTTGTAAATAGCCTAGGTGAACTGGGCAAGATGTAATTGCATATTCTATAAATCACTTCTTTGTTCAGGCTTGCTTACCTCAGGTCCAAATAAAGATTTTAAACTGACAACAAAAATTGTTGATATATACTGACAGAGCCAAAAGATCGGGAAAAATGAAGGGCCATAAGAACCACGGTCCTGGATGGGGAGTGCAGCAAGAGGAAGAAGGGCAAAAAGAATAACCTCCCCTAACCAGTCATGTCCGTGTGAGTCAATGGCCTCAGAATAATCGACAAATATGTGTACAGCTTTTGTTGTATTTTATGACACTTATAAAACAATAGTTTCGTATTCTTTTGTCAAAAAATGTACAAGAATAGAAAATAATATCTACCGTGTATATTCGGAATTAATCAGCTTGGCTTCTTTTCCATCCTTGATGGTTAACGAATCATGAAGTTGCCTTGACAATGTCATCATGTTTTGCCCATCAAAGGCCTAAAAAGGAAAAACAAACAATTATTATTATTATTATTATTATTATTATTATTATTATTATTATTAATTCAAGGTCTCGAGATTGATCTTTCTTCTCGGTAATTTTATATGTGATCACGTACAACAACAAGTTGTATGGGCAACCACACATTCCTTCTCCTTTGGATTTAGCAGTCAAGTTCAAGCCTTAATATCCGCGCTGTTCCTAACAAAGCTCTTTTCTGTGCGTGTTCAATTTTCATGTAGATCCCTATATCTCTTACAAATTTGTCCAAGTTTTTACTGACAGCACCCAACGCTCCTACCACAATTGGGATCACAGTAACTTGTTTTATCTCCCATAATCTTGCTATTTCATGCTTCAACATTCTCTACTTTTCAATCTTTTCTCTTTCTTTTTCATTTACCCTCACATCTCCTGGTATTGCTACATTAATTATTTCACTTCCCGTGTGATTTTTTCTATCACTACAATATCAGGTATTCTTCCTTCGATATGCCTGTCGCACTGGAAGGTAAAATCCCACAAGATCTTGGGCACTTCATTTTCAGTTGCACCCTCAGGCATGTGTTCACACCATTTATCTACTGTATCGAGGCCGAACTTTCTACTTAGTCTCCAGTGCAACATTGTCGTGGCGACGCTTATATTCTCGTTGAGCCAGCATCTTACATTCAATAACAATATGTGAAACAGTTTCACTTTTCGCATTGCATAAACGGCACAAAGGAGATTCAGTCCGCATTTGTACAGCCTTTTAAGTCCGCATTTCTAAGTCAACTCCAAGATTTAGCTACATCTTTTCCTTCCATGTCTCTCATATTCTGTCCATGCATCGCTTTCTCCTTCCATGAATTAACTGTGTTGTCAGCTCCCCTCTTTTTGTAGTCTGCTGGCTCAATGGATTCCTCGACATCCGTCGTATTCTGATTTCGCTTAGCAACAATAATCGGTTCTGTATGGTGTTTTATATACCACCAAAGGGCATTTTTCTCAGTTTTGATAGTATTTTTACTCGGGTAGGGTAAATCAGTAAGTTCTTAGTGGGACGAGTGGTTTCCGAGGCCAAATTCAGCGCTGAATCCAAAAATGAACGTATTTTTGTCCTTCATGTATGCTTTCGGTCAGAAAAATGCATTTTTTCAAAATGGTGACCGGAAATGACCAGAAAACGAACAAAATGAACCCTTGAGTGAACATGCCCACTTCCGATATATCTATCCATATGTTTTTTCATGAAAACAATCCATTTTTGTAGGTATTTTGGTCGTATCTCCCTCTACTGATGTGTTGTGGGCAAAACTTTGTTTTTCCAAATGCAGAAAATAACCGGAAACGNCTGAATCCAAAAATGAACGTATTTTTGTCCTTCATGTATGCTTTCGGTCAGAAAAATGCATTTTTTCAAAATGGTGACCGGAAATGACCAGAAAACGAACAAAATGAACCCTTGAGTGAACATGCCCACTTCCGATATATCTATCCATATGTTTTTTCATGAAAACAATCCATTTTTGTAGGTATTTTGGTCGTATCTCCCTCTACTGATGTGTTGTGGGCAAAACTTTGTTTTTCCAAATGCAGAAAATAACCGGAAACGTGACTTGTATCATTCGCACAGTAGTGCCTACGTGACTTCTCACACGCGTAGGAGTCAACAAAAGCCATTGTCTTTATCCTCTGCCTGCAAAGTAGAGTTTCATTTTCATTGCCATGGATGATTATACATCAACCACAACGATGAGAAGTGCTGTAATAAGTCGTGAACTAAATGGTTTGATTTACAAAGAGCAGTGTGAATTTCTCGTGAAATCGAAATTACAAGCTGGTGCTCATTTGATCGGACGTATGTTATTCTTGTGTGCAGTTCGAACGGGCAAGAAGACAGTTTCACAGGATGAAGCAAGTAGAATTGTTGCTAAAGAACTGTGTGATGATTGGATATCCAAAAATGTCTATCCAATGAACGAGAAAGCAGTGGCAAAGAAAATAAAGGATAACTACTTTTTTTTTTAATACAATCATTAAACAACAGCGGAACATTAACTTCACAAAGACAACCTCATGGTGCGAAAAAGCTGCCAGTTCAATAGACGAATGACAAGCATCGCGTACGATATAAGAACAAGTGATTTTGGGTATCAGATAAAAATGGAGGATATACATGGAGTGAAAATGACCGCGGAGGATGAAAGTTTTTATGCTGACAATTGTAGAGGTGCATATGTTGCCACCTGTAACTTGTCTACTGTTTCCATGAAATGGATGAAAAAAAGTAAACGTATTTCCAAACGGGAACAATCAGATGAGAAAAAAACGTAAAGATATGTCGGAAGCGGTGAAAAATGAGAATATATCACGAAAGCTTCAATACGATGAAGCAGTAAAGGATACTAGTACTAGTGATAGTGTTGACGATCCTGATTTTATCATTTTATCTGATGTCTGTCAAGTGCATGACAAACCTACCGCCCGCTCAAAACCTCCAGCAGCTACTGTTTCTTTACCACGGTCCGATTTTCCACAGATTCCCGTTCGGACGAGCCGCAAATACTTAGATAAACGAATCGTTCGGTACACTATACAGTGTTAAGCTGATCATCAAGTGAGTCGAGGCAATATCGCCGGTATTATAGTGAAAACTGCTAATACAATTTTTGGACAACACTGGACTCTTCATACGCTTTTGGACTATAATACTCCTGGAAAAGAATCATTAGCTACACATGACGATGATTCCACAAGCAGTGAAGAATCATCGCCTTTGACTGTGAAACGTCGACGTTCAGCTGCTGATCTCAGTAATATTTTCCCTTCCGCCAGAATCATAGACAAATATTTAGAGGATGCCTCTTTTCTGAACCTCCAGATGGCAGCGCGATACATCATAGAGAAGAATGAGGATGACATTGTGACGATCGGTTTGGATGACACCACCACAGTCGCTGGTCATCGATTATATGATGTAAAAGCTGATCATATTACAGTTTCTGGACCTGATAAACAACGGATGACTCTGACAATGGGCTATCTCGAAAATGTGAGTCATGGTGGTGCCAAAGGAGCTGCTGCTTATGAATTCAAACTGAAGAGTTTAGCAGTTCTTGCTGAAACTACAGTGGAGAACATAAAATCCTCTATTGATTTTTGGATGTCTGATCGTGCTGGAGACTGCACTACACTGTTGAAAAACCTTGGTGCAGAAGACGAGAAGGTGCTGAAATGCTGTGCCCATATAATCCTCGGCATAGATCATTCCATTGATAAAGTGTTTCGAAATACCGAACAAAAAATCGGTCTGCACAAATTGTTGGACATTTCTGCTGGCCAGAAAGCCTTCCTGTCATCGTCAAACTCCATCCACACTCTAGGCCAAATAGCTATAGCGAAGTTACTGTCTCCCAGTCATGTCAGTCACTCCGTATCATTGTACAATGAATACAAGAACTGGTTACAACTGCAGCAGATTGACCACACTGGATTCAGGGAATTGACAAGCAATCGATTCGGACGCATAGCGGAAATCGCCAAAGAATTCATTGCACGGCGCCAATCCATCCTAGACTTCTTCGAGGCAATCGTCGATAAAAACTCGAGCCAACTGGTTTTAGCAGTCTCAACGTATATTCAGAACGACTGGTTAATCCTTTGCTCGGAAATCTATTCTGACATAGGAGACT
>RDPX01000183.1:896865-951623 GCA_003991215.1 Morbakka virulenta | reverse complement strand
AGTTGAAGAAGAAAAAACATACCAAAACATTGGACATGCTCGAAAAATGCAAAGTACACGGCGGACCTATCACACCGAACAATATTACACTACTGGATATTCTCTAGGAAAGGGAATTGCTCCTTGAAATTTCCTATCTCAAGTTGACGATAGCTCCTGATATTCGACAACGGCGGCGCGTGAAGCTGGATGGAAAATACAAAATGGAAAAAAATCACTGTAGAAAAACTGAAACATTCAATAAAGAATGCATTGAAACCCGAAAACGAACTCTCATATGATATGGACACGCTCCTGAAATCAGTTCTCACCTAGGTATAATGTGGAATCGTCAAGTACGAGGGATATGGTCATTCCTATTGTAAAAATTATTCAACGACCTTTAGAAACCTTGAGAGGACGCAGTAGAAGCTCCGAAAATAATTACTACCTCCAAAAAAAGTGATTTTTGATGCCATTTTTAAAAATGGCGACTTTCTGACCGAAATCATACTCCAATGTAAATTTTCTCACCGGATTTGATCCCTACGGAAAAAATGGCCTATGAAAACACTCGTCTTTTATTCGTTTTGCAAAAAAGTTACTGATTTACCCTACCCTATTTTTACAATCTGTCAGACCGCGTCTGCCTTTAGTTTGTCGAACATATAGCCTGTCCATGTCACGATTGGGGTGGAGTTCTTTGTTCGTTGTCATTCTCTTTCTCGTTTTGCAGGTCATTTCATCCAACTCGTTTATCTTCCAGTTCAATATCCTTGCACCGTATCTCAGGAGAGATATAGCCCACGTGTTGATTGCTTTCATCTTGTTTCTTCCATTCAATTTACTTTTCAATATCAGTGTGACACTTTTAATGTATTCTTTCTTAAACGTCACAAACATTTCCCTCTGTTTCACTGATTCGCTTTCTATTATTCCAAGGTACTTATTCCTCCTTCGTCAATCTCCTTTATTGTTTCCCCCGATGGCAATACAATTCCATTTTTTTTATTAATTTTTCTTCTTTTCAAGATCAAAATACCACCCTTCTTAATTCCAAATTTCATTTTGATATCACGGCTAAATATTTCGACTGTAGATTAACACATTCAATTCTGATCCTTCCCATTAAGCTCCAAATCATCCATGCATAACAAAAGATTCAATTTTTCACCACTTTTGAGGCTGTATCCAGCCTTATCTTTCCTCAAAATATGACTTAGAGGAATCAAACAAACTACAAATAACAATGGTGACAAACTGTCTTCTTCGAAGATACCTCTCCCGATTCTAACGTTTCCTAAAAACTCTCCATTTACGGTTAAATTAACATTCCATTTACACATAAACTTTTCAATAAAACTAATTAAATTATCTGGTGTATTTGCCACCTTAAAGCTTTCTATTATCCATGAATGTGGAATCATATCATTGGTCTTCCTGTAATCGACCCAACCCATGGCCAAATTAGTATGAAATTAGAACTGATATACTTTCTTTGATATTATACCTGTTAAAAGTTTCCACATTAGTGGAAGACAAGATATAGGCCTGTAGTTATCTACACCAGTTCCATTTTTCGGGTCCTTTTGACACAGTACCGTTTTTCCTGTTGTCATCCACTTTGGGATTTCACCTCCACCAACAATAACGTCATTCATCTGAGTTGCTATTTTATTATGAAGCGGTTTTAACTGTTACAGCTAATAGCCTTGGACTCCGTCAGGTCCTGCACTTTTCCAATTTGGGATCTCCTTTGTCTGCATTGTTATCATTTCTATTGTTATTGTTAATGCATTCTGTTTTTCATTCAGCTCTGCTTCATTCTCTTATTCTTCTAACCATTCAGCATCTTCATTATGTCTGACATTCTTGCCCCGCATGTCACTCCAAAATTTTTTACTTTCTTCTATGTCAGGTTTTTTATTACTCGAGTAAACATCGTTCAGCTGTTGGTAAACTCTTTTTGGTAAGTCTGGAATGTTCTGTTAATCCTGAATTGCTCGATTGTTTGATGGTAACGTTTATCTTTCTTACTCTTGGCTTGAAGCCGCTGTTTCAGTGCTTCTATTACTACTATGTTCAATCCTTTTTTCCGGATAGAATATTTTCTCTCCAGATTTTGGCACTTCTTCTTATTTCAACATTGGTCCTTCTTCCCTCCTTCAAATATACTTATTTCTTTCCTGATCACTTTGATAGAATAATCTATACGTCTCTTCCACCACGGTTCCTTCTGTTTTAGTTATTTACAAGTAAACAAGTAAACAAGTAAATTATTATTATGATTATTATTATTATCGAGTGGTTACACACCATCTAGTGATGGATGTGTGAAAAACCCACATTCAGCGCCCAACAACAAGCCAGGAAAGTTGAATGCAGGCACATGTACTGTAGNTATCAAAAAGTATAAAAAATAGATTCTTATAAAAAATTAGTTCTTTATGTACACAAAGTTTTTCGAATTATATTCGCGGTGCTGGTGAGGACAATCTTTTGTATCTCTTGTAAGCTATGGTTGCCCTGAATTTTCGCAAGATATTTATCTGTTCTTTTTTAAATCATTCCTAAAGCACCTACTTTTACTGGAACCGTAGTTATTTTAATCTCGATCTCAATCCCTTATACTTGCTCAACTTATCAAACTCTTTGACGGAGATACTTTCACTTTTAACGTTCATATCAATCAGTGTACATGTTTTCGCTAGGTGCTCTTTAATAATGATATCTGGGCGGTTAGCTTGAATGGTTCTATCAGTATTAACCGGAAAGTCCGATAAGATGGTAACATTTGGAACATTAACTACTGGCAAGGGTGGTGTTCATACCAATTGGCAGGTGTTTCTACGTAATAATGCTGACATGTTCCCCAGTGCAAATACAGTCCAACCCTATCATGGCGTTTCACATATTCATTCGGTGTCAATACCGGGCATCCCGAGACCAAGTGGTCGATGGTTTCAACAAACTGATCGCAAAATCTGCACTTAGGATCGGCTCCGTTCCTCAAGATGTTAGCTTGATAGTTCCACGTAATCTGTTACAATTTACAACGAAAATTACTGCTCGAGGCATATTTGGAATTTTATGTCGAACGTATTGGATGCATTGTACTACATTTAAGTAAAGATAATAATACGTACGCCTGGTGAATCGTCATCGTCATCAAACTGATAGCCAGCATCTTCATTATAGGCTCTGTCATAATCGTCGTTGGCATTCACATCAACTAAGGTGGAAAATAAAAAAATACTGCAAGGAACCAAAAGAAAGTTTTAATAATATCAAGCTAAAATGACCCCTTTGCTTTCAAAACACATGGCTAAGTAAGCAAGTAACCTGAAAACCTATAACGGCACAGTATTTTGTTTTACATTTATTCCCATGCTTTGGAATAACAGTACAGAAAATGGTTGTAGTAACAAACCTAACATAGGATATAAAAATCACTGAGAAAAACAGTATCTAAAATGAAATCCAAATGGTGCAAAACTACGGTAAAACTTTCATACCAAAGTCCAAAAACCTTTAACAAATTAGTTGACATAAAAAACCTGAATTTTCTCGTATGGAGCAAACCATTGTTTCCTCTTTGTTTCTACAACAGTCTGTATGAATAATTGACGAGTGAAACAAAAGATCAACAGATTCTGGGGAGTACATTAAATCGCAAGGTTTAATGTACTCCCCGTTTTGATAACTCATCTTTTATTTATTAAATAACCTCTTGCACATTGTTTCTCTTGTACAGTTAATGACGTTCCTTGATGCTTCATCCTTAAACCACATCGCATATTAACAAACAGCCAGCGTTAATGAGACTGCGTCTTTTATCGCTACTCAATGTTTACAATTGTAAATGTAGCAATGTTACAAATTGCTTGCAGGAATGCCAATTAACAAAAATTTGTATTTGCTATTGGCTATTCAGGTTAAACATACCAAGATGCCATTTTTACTAAACATAATTTCAGCAGATGATAATAAGATGAAACCAGAATCCATCCATCTTACAATTAAAACTCAATCAGAACTTACCAGGTGCTTCTGTATCAAACCTATGTGTGTTATCACTTCGTAATTCGGAAAAGGTCTAGAGGATTAAACAGTATGATACGGTTTAAGGTCTTCAATACGAATAACAGGTAAGTCAATAAAAGATATAGTCACATGTGGGTTGTGGTCACCCATACAAGGAACTGGAAATCAAACCCAACACTCACTGGAGCAAGGAAACCAAAAACTGGGATAAATATCTGAAATTTTGATAAAAGCTTTTTACTAATGAAAACCATGATTACACCCTAATAGTGGCAAATTTCGACATTATGAATAAATTTGCTGCAAAGAAACTCTGTGTTGCTGCTTTTCAGTCCTTTTTAAAGTAGAAACTAATAAATTGTTTCCATATGCAGGTGGCAATAGTCAAAGAAGGTACAGTCCTTGATGTACGTCAGTGCTCGTGCTTACAAAATCGAGTGCTGCATTAATGTCAAAATGAGTAGAAAATAAAAACCCGTTACAGAAGCCCACAAATTAAAACTGTCCAGCCCTCTGACTAGATTCAGATGAGACGTTCGACGGCAGAGGGAACGGGTTGAGGAATGAGACATTCTGGTGGTAAACAAGATTGCAAAATAAATTGTAAAGTACGCAGTCCCGGTAGCTAAATAGGTAAAAGAGATGTCTGTGAAGACCAAAGGCATAAGTTTGAATCCATACTACACATGTTTTTCTTTGCTATTTCAAAGCTCCTCCTTTATACGAGGGAATTTTTGCAAAAAGATGTATGACACTAATATATTAATGAAATGTTCTACCACTATTAGATAAAAAGTATCCTTTATCATCCAGAAATTTACTAACCCACTAGAAGTGCCCTTGATATGTGATACCAATCATGATCTGGTCTAAGGTCTCAATATGAAAAGAAGTATGTCCAAGAATTCTCCATTTTGATACCCTTTTTTTCGCCAACGACCAGAAACCCTTTAATTAACATTACTTGTATAGATAATACTGAATTTCAAGTTATTGTGCACCTTGACTACCAAATGCAACTGCACAAAGGCAATGCAACAACATAAAAAGAGATAGTAAACAATATCCTGTCAATCACAATTACCCTCATTGATTACCCCACCCTAAAATCTAGTTTTTATTGTCAAAATACTAACGAGCGTAAATCTATGTCATCTCATATTTCAACATTACTTTGTTTAAAGAAAGGATTTTTAAGAAGATGTAGCGATACCCCCTTCCAAAGGTCCAGTGTTGGCTGGGAAATCTGTAGATTTTTATTAAAAAATATTATCTAAACCCTGACAACAAAATATTCTTATGTATTATGGATTTATTGATCGAGCACTTGTAATGTTTAAACAGTAAGACAGACCACCAGCTCATTGAACAGTCTTATCAAACTCCATCTACCAAACTTTTTTGCCAATAAAGAAAAAAAAGACGATGTTTCCCATTTCTGCATGTGCTTGTTAAACAAAGTTCCGCTTCTGTCACAGAGGGTGTGTTTTGTGACCCAGATTTCACTGGGCAATTGTCAACACATAAAGCTGCATTTTTCCTTCAAAGTTTTACTCCCCTTCGGCTGCTAAGACATGCGATTAAATATAAAATCGAAAACGCCCACTGAACAGAACGGGCTTGATCACAGAAAGTCACAAGAACTAAAACCCACAACATCAAGTTACCTCTGAGCTTCCATTCCACCCGGTGAAGCGAAAACTTGAAAACTCGGGGCAAATTTTAATGTCATCTTGCTGGAGTTTCTTGAGCAAATCTAAGTTTAAAAAATACCCAGGTGAAAAAATTAACTAAAAACCTCTTATATACAAATAATAAAGTTGACGGCCTTCTTGTGTTTGCATCATTATTTTCTCCATTATTTCTACCACTTTTCACAGAACTCAGTATTACTTCCAGGAAAATAGCTTTAAGTTAAAAACCAACAGATCCAGAGATAAAACATAAAAATATTTGCTAAAGATATCTACATCCATGGTACATAACATGTATTAAACATGCAAAAACCAATGAACTTGTTCTCTCTAGTACATCAACTCAATTTACTTTAGCTAAACATAATTGTGACGCTGCATGTAAATGACTTGTGAAAGTTGCAACAATGAAACTGGTGTATTCCACACAAATTTCGAAAGAAATAACAGGTTTCCCTGAGAATACGATCTTAAGGACAAATTGAATATAGATAATAATACCGTTTACATATAGTAATAAAGTAATATTATATAGACAAAATCTAATATGGGACAAAACGATGACACTAAATTCATTAATTACTTACCGTCAGTTTACTTTGAAGATGTAACGGTCTTGAGGTATTACATATATAAATTACATTGATTACATTTATTTGTACACCACAACTTTGGGATGAATTGAATTATCATTCTATTTGTGGTAACTTTTTATCAGCCTCCATTGGTCATCTTCAGCGATTAATACATTGGATTACCCAATATCTACTTTGATGCAAGAAATATTAAAAATACAAAAATAAAGTTCCAAATGATCTAAACTTTAAGTTTATAGCGCACTTGTCCAATTTAATTTCCTACCTATTTTTCAGCTTAATGTTTTCGTGTCATTTTACTCTCGATATTAATTCAATAAAGCGGAAAAAAAACAATACACGAGACTATCGAAGGTGCAATTCACAAAACCGAATGGAAAAAATGAGCCTCTTACCTTGAAAATTACTTAAGTCCGCAAAATTAGCTGCTGCTGTAGCTAAGGGTGGAGATTTGACGTAGTATGGTACACAGTCAGAATCCAGAAGAAGCTCACTGTAATCATCTTTCACCCTCAAATGATTAAGCATAAGACCAGAAGTACCACCTTCGTCAAATTCTGCTGATGTCTTACAAAAAAACGGGTCAACCTATTAAGGTATGAAACAAAAAAAACAAAATTAGGCTAATACTCTCTAAAGTCAGATCTAATCACTGTATTCCTAGGGAAAGAATAATATAATATTTCGATGTGTGAAAGGTGGCAAACTTTGCAATGAAAAACATCATAATTCTGTAACAAATTTTGTATATTTACAAATGGAGTAATTTTTACTAACAGACTAGTCAAGCTAGTCACATGACCATATAAGCTCATATTAATTTAGAAGTAAGAAAAAACCCAAATATTTTAATAAATTCCATTAACTCCAGTAGTATTAGGGAAAGTATGCTGTAAGTAGTCAATTAATTTCATCTGTCAACTATCCATATATATGTGTGTGTGTGTGTGTGTGTGTGTGTTCTTGTTTGTTGATATCAGTAAAACTTTTGATGGTACGTCAGACTATTATACAATGCTCTGGATAAATATGAAATTGAAACAACTTATATTGGGAAAATAACTGGATTAAATTAACTTCTGGAGTAAAACGATGATAAGATAGATCTTACTGAAAAGTTCAAGTAAAATACAACATGTCAAATTTTTAACAATGTAACATTCTACAAATCATTGAAAGGAAAGGAGCACTTCTTAAAATTAAAATTTAAGTTTACTTGTATTATTGTTACAGANCAATTAATTTCATCTGTCAACTATCTATATATATATATATATATATATATATATATATATATATATATATATATATATATATATATGTGTGTGTGTGTGTGTGTTCTTGTTTGTTGATATCAGTAAAACTTTTGATGGTACGTCAGACTATTATACAATGCTCTGGATAAATATGAAATTGAAACAACTTATATTGGGAAAATAACTGGATTAAATTAACTTCTGGAGTAAAACGACGATAAGATAGATCTTACTGAAAAGTTCAAGTAAAATACAACATGTCAAATTTTTAACAATGTAACATTCTACAAATCATTGAAAGGAAAGGAGCACTTCTTAAAATTAAAATTTAAGTTTACTTGTATTATTGTTACAGAAAATAACTAAACAATTTCTATTAACTTTTTTACTGTATTTTAGAGATTTCGATTCCCCGAGCGGGCGACTTTAGGGCTTTACAAAAGCAAAAGCCATTGTTTGGCGTCAGGGAGGGCATCCGGTCAATAAATTTCTCACTGCCAAATCCAAGTCCCTATAAAGGGCACCGTCTGATCCCTAGTTGCTGGGGAAAATGACGAAAAAAAATAATTTTATACTGTATTTTTTGATCGTCTGCCTATGATATTTCAAATGCAACGGTAAGTGCAAAAATGGGAAGTGGACCTTTCAAAACTATGGTGTCACCGCTTTTCTGTAGCTTCTACTGTTCAAGCATAATGCGGACAATGCTGTTCACTCTTCACGACCGACCTTATCCATGCTTGACGTGAGGACGTTCTATTTTTGTACCTTCTGCAATGTTTGAATTCCTGCTAAATTTTTAAAAAGGGGTAAAAGAGAAATTGCTTTCAGTAATTTTTTTCTATCACCAACATTTTTCAATAAGTAAGACATAAGCCAGTTTCTGCAAGCAGTTCCTTCCCTTCCCCTCCCAAATCAATTACATTTCCAATACCTGCATTTTGTGTTACATGCTCTCTTATGTATTATTTATATGTTTACATTCAAACATGGACAGGGGGTCATTTGCAAAAAAATATTATGCTTGTTCAGCGTGATTAACGAAAGCTTAAAATTCACCTAAAAATTCATTATGCTTTGCTTTATTTTTTAAAGTGACCAAATAAAAATGAACACAAAGCTAACTGTTAATGACCCTAAAATGACAAGGTACACAAAGTGTAATCACAATATTAAACAAAACAAAAGCATATTTACAAATTAATAAACTGTTTTCAGTATAATACCTCAAAAGCGAAGTCATAGTTTTCACAATTGATATTCTTAAGATTTGACTCAATAGTTTTTCCAGTGTTTTTCTAAGAAAAATCATAAGAGAGAAAATCGTAAACCAAGTCCAAGGACAATTTAATACATTTGCTGTAAAAATTAAACCTAGAAAAGCTCCAACGTCTTCTTCCTTTTTTGTTGGTACTGCTATCGCTTGGTTGCCTTACAACTACTTTGTTAGATATTTCAATATCATGTCTGACATTGCTCAGCTAAAGGCAATTTTTTTACTCTTGGTTGCAACCACTAGCGAATCTAATTCTAAAACAAGTATTGTTTAAAATAATATCCTGTAATGGAAATAAAAAATGGTCATTAATAATTGCCAAATCACTTTCTAAGTTCTCGAGGCAAAAACCCCATAAAAACAATGAAACGACTACGCGTTTGCACATCTAATCCCTTGTTACTTCCTTTTTAAAAACAGGAATGCATTTCAAAATGTTCCTAAGAACGTTGACACCTTAAATAATTTTACTCCACTTCTTTCACCGTTTCTCAAGACCACTCCATTTTTCAAGAACGACAAAAATAAATGTCAAATCAATATTAATATATTTTCATCAATTGTATTTATAACGGTAAAAACAAGTAACAAAAAAGTTCCTTGACAAACCAGGTTCAAAGAGCGCTAGTATTTACAATATACATTCCTTAAAAAAGTAAATTGATCTAATCTCTCTAGTTTAGCATTTAAAAATTAATGCTTTAGCAAAGTCATTAATATATTTTACAAAAAAAGATAGAACGGATGGGCGCATTTCTCATCCGGTAAGACAACATATGGCCAGTATTGTTGTATGAAGGACGCTGTAAAATTTGGTAACATCTAATAGTATCCTTAGAGTCAATGGGTACATTTACATGTGTTATTCATTATTTATATTTAAAATATTTAACATACATAAGTATTTATAAACGTTTATAGTTGTGGATTTGATTCCAATACTGGAAAAAACCATAGCTTGCTGTATATTCTGTCAAAGAACCGTAAAAGTTAGAACCATCGTTCACCATGTTTATCCAACATTATAACGTACGGCCTCATTTTAAGTATTATTATTTAATAAATCGTTTTAACCCCGCCATAAACTGTCCCGAGCCTGGCTGTGAAAAAGGGAAGGTTGAGCTTGAGGTTAGCACCTTACTCCGTAAAAACTTGAAACACTAAAGAAACAGCAATAATTAGCCATTCCGGTTAACAATCAAGGTGTAAAATATGACAAAGTACATTCTCGTAAGTATCCCAGGCAGGTACTCCAAATGATACTCCCGAGATCTTTCCTGATATATACACGACAAGTATAACGAAATCAGGGAGCAAGTTTACACTCTGAAACGTCATTCCCTTACCACTAAACACAGCACAAAGGTAGGCAAATGGAATGTAAGAATCCTGTATGAAAGCGGCAGGCTTGGGCATGAAAAATAGAAATGAAGAAATATGAGCTAGACATCCTGGGTGAAAGCGATATGAAATGCAAGGACGAATAACAAGAGATGGCATTGCAGTGTTTTCTCCACGTCCAGAATCGTTTTCTCCTAACCAAAGCCACTTTAAGTGCCCTTTGGATTGGGCCCCAGTCTCTGACCGAACTATCACTGCCAGGTTTAATGTACAACACACAAACGTATCTGTAATTCAAGTGTAAACTCCCTCAGAAGATACTACGGAACAGAACAAAGATTCATTTTAAGGATTATTTGAGGAAACAATCGAGAACCTCCAGACGCAGGACCTTAAGACAATAGTATCGGGTGACTGGAATGCTAAAATAGGAACCAACCACACAGGTGTGACAAACACAGTTTGGCGATTTGGATACGCAGCAAAAACCAATAGCAATGGAGAGTCCCCTGTGGAGTTCTGTAATAATACTGAGCTATGAGTAGATAACACATACTTCAAGCACAAGTTGATACACAAGCTTAGCTGGAAATCATTTGATGGCAAAGCCATAAATAAGCCAAGCAATATTTGTATGAGCAGAAGGTATGGCACATCGCTGATTGGCGTGCGAGTTTTCAGAGGAGCAGAAATATTCTCGGACCATCTTTTGCTGATTGGAAAAGTCTGCCTCAAGCTTTAAAAACTTCACAAACCATAACAAATGAGGGCGTTGGGAAGAAAAAAAAAATCAATCCAGACGTCTCAAAAAAATTCCAAATAATTCTTTTTCCNAAGTACATTCTCGTAAGTATCCCAGGCAGGTACTCCAAATGATACTCCCGAGATCTTTCCTGATATATACACGACAAGTATAACGAAATCAGGGAGCAAGTTTACACTCTGAAACGTCATTCCCTTACCACTAAACACAGCACAAAGGTAGGCAAATGGAATGTAAGAATCCTGTATGAAAGTGGCAGGCTTGTGCATGAAAAATAGAAATGAAGAAATATGAGCTAGACATCCTGGGTGAAAGCGATATGAAATGCAAGGACGAATAACAAGAGATGGCATTGCAGTGTTTTCTCCACGTCCAGAATCGTTTTCTCCTAACCAAAGCCACTTTAAGTGCCCTTTGGATTGGGCCCCAGTCTCTGACCGAACTATCACTGCCAGGTTTAATGTACAACACACAAACGTATCTGTAATTCAAGTGTAAACTCCCTCAGAAGATACTACGGAACAGAACAAAGATTCATTTTAAGGATTATTTGAGGAAACAATCGAGAACCTCCAGACGCAGGACCTTAAGACAATAGTATCGGGTGACTGGAATGCTAAAATAGGAACCAACCACACAGGTGTGACAAACACAGTTTGGCGATTTGGATACGCAGCAAAAACCAATAGCAATGGAGAGTCCCCTGTGGAGTTCTGTAATAATACTGAGCTATGAGTAGATAACACATACTTCAAGCACAAGTTGATACACAAGCTTAGCTGGAAATCATTTGATGGCAAAGCCATAAATAAGCCAAGCAATATTTGTATGAGCAGAAGGTATGGCACATCGCTGATTGGCGTGCGAGTTTTCAGAGGAGCAGATATATTCTCGGACCATCTTTTGCTGATTGGAAAAGTCTGCCTCAAGCTTTAAAAACTTCACAAACCATAACAAATGAGGGCGTTGGGAAGAAAAAAAAAATCAATCCAGACGTCTCAAAAAAATTCCAAATAATTCTTTTTCCGGGATTTGCGTTGCTCCAAAGGGATCAAAACAAAACGGGGACATATTAAAGATGCAATCTGGGAGAGTGCAGAAAAAGTAATCAAAAAGCCTTCAAGGCAAATGGATAGGGGCGACACATGGAATCTGATTGACAAACGATGCGATACCAAACTGCAAGAGATCTAAAACCGGACCCTCAAAGAGGCATCCAAAACAATTTACGAAGTCGCAGACACAGAAATTAAAAGGAGAAGAAAGAGAGACAAATGAGCCTGGGCAGCGCGAATAAGAATGAAGGTCCAAGAAGTAGAAGAGCGAAACGATAGCTGAGAAATATACAAGGTTGTGAGGGAGCTGACAGGAAACTTTGGCCTATCAAAAATAAAAATATAAGCATCCTGTCCATTGAAGAGGAAGAAAATGTCAGGTGGAGAGAACGTTCCCGGGGAGTGCTAAATTAATCCCAACCAGATTGAGAATATGTCTGGGAGAACTTAACAAAACTACACACCTTGTAAGAAGACATGTCATCAATATTTAAGGAAGAGATCAAGGAAGATGTGAAAAGCACAAAAAACAAGGCTCAAAAAATAGACAGATAAGCGGGAAGTTATTAAAACGTGGTAGCGATGCAGTTTTTCTGAGCTACATGGCTCCGTTCAATCAGATACGGCAACACGAATTTGTCCCGTGGTTTGACCAGGGTTTTATTGCCAAACCTCCGATGAATAGGGCATCTCCGACATTGCAACGACTGTAAAGGCATCACCTTATCATCAGTCCCAGGAAAGATGTTTAGCACAGTATTCCTAAAGACGCTCCAGGCGACAGTTGACTTTACTTAAAGGAACAACAAACAGGTTTTAGAGACGGTAGATCTTGCGGTGAGAAAGTTTCTTCGTTGAGAAACATCAATAAGAAGAGTCTTTAATTCTTGCAAAAGCTGACAATAAACTTCATTGATTACAAGAAAGCTTTTGACAGTATTCACAAACTATCGATATGGAAGATTGTAGAGCATTATGGCGTTCCCGAGACGTTTATAAATATCATGAAAACTCTGTACGCCAAGCCTACGTGTGGCGTACAATTTCTCTAAGGATCAGCTGAAGGGTATGAAATCCTGTCGGGAGTGAGGCAAGGATGCATTTTGTCACCGTTTCTATTCATTGTGTCAATAGACTTTGTTATGACAAGAACAATGGGAAATCAAATTTTGGCATCCAACACCAAAAGACCAGCACGCCGACTGACCCAGACTTCGCCGAAGACAACGCCCTGATAGTTCAAAATGACCTATTATGCCAACAAATGACAAAAAGACGAAAACAAAAATTACCCGTACAGGCCCAAACCCAGCAAAACCAGTGATGCCATCAACAAATTTCCCTGAGACGGTGGACAATTTCACGTACCTCGGAAGTGTACAAAGGCGGGCAATATCAAAGAGGATGTTGTAGCAATACAATTACCTTGTATTGCTATAACTTGTAAACACGTACATGTAACATATAAAGCCAATGCAACTTTTTAAAAGTATTAACAAAGTCTTTAAAACATTAGAGAACATTAGAGAGAAAAAGTAAAAGAAGATTGCCTGAACGGGTGAAAATCTGGAAATTGAGAGAAGAAGTATACCAAGAGAAGTTTTCAGCTAAAATGGATGAATATATTAGCCAATATGATGAATATGACTGGATTAAATATAGAACGTGTGCTCAAAAGGCAGCTGTAGAGGTTTGTGGAGTTAGCAAAGTTAAAAGACAGCAAGGTGAGACATGGTGGTGGAACAGTGAGGTACAGGAAGCTGTGAAAAAGAAAAAAATATGCTATCATGAATGGCAGACGCTGAAAACTGATGAAAGTAGAGAAGAATACAGGAAGTCCAACAAAGCCACAAGGAAAGTGGTAACAAAAGCAATGAAGGAAGCAGCTGAGGAAGAGGTAGACGGAATAAGCATTAGACGGAACCCTAACCTGTTGTACAAGAAGATGAAGATGGCCAAACAAGAATCATGTGATGTGATTGGAGGAGCATATCTGAAAGATAAAAATGGAAGGCTTATTTTTGATGAGAAAGAGAAGCAGGTGGTGTTTAAAGATTACATGGAAGAAATCATGAATGTGGAAAATGAATGGTGTGACAATTTAGTGGCTGATGAAGTTGTAGGCCCTGTGAAACTAGTAACAGAAGACGAAGTGATAAATGCACTGGAGTATAAAGAATGGTAAAGCTGGTGGGCCTTCAGGGATTGTTAAGGAGCACTTTATGGCATCTAAACATGGTCAGGTAATTCTTACTGAAGTCACAAACAAAATCCTTATTGATGGAAGATCAATGCCAGTAGACTGGAAGACAAGTGTCCTAGTACCCGTGTATAAAAAGAAGTGTGATGTGATGGATTTTAGATCATACAGGGGTATTAAACTGTTAGAACATGGTATGAAAGTGACAGAAAGGGTGATAGAAAGGAGATTGAGGGAAATAGTAAGCATAGATTGTATGCAGTTTGGATACATGCCTGGAAGGGGAACCATTGATGCAGTTTTTATAGTTAGGCGGCTGCAAGAAGGTTATATATATAAGAAAAAGAAATTGTACATGTGCTTCGTCGATTTAGAGAAAGCATTTGACAGAGTTCCAAGAAAAGTGATAGAATGGGCGCTCCGGAAGAAAAGAGTACCAGAGATGTTGGTGAGAGCAGTTATGAAAATGTATGAAGATGTGAAGACAAAGGTGAAAATTGGTAGTGGATACTCAGATGAGTTTCCTGTTAGAGTTGGAGTACATCAAGGCTCAGTGCTATCACCATTCATTTTTACAATTGTTCTGGATGCCCTCACTGAAAATTGCAGAAAAGGACTGTTATATGAGTTGCTCTATGCTGATGACCTGGTTTTGATGGCCGAAAGCATGAATGAATTGGAAAAACAATTTAGAGCCTGGAAGGAAGCATTTGGCAGTGGAGGGTTGAAGGTGAATATGGAAAAGACGAAAGTGATGGTGACTGAGGAGGAAAGAGGTAAAGTTGTAGAGTCAAAATTGTATCCTTGTGGTGTATGTGGAAAAACAGTAAGGGCAAATGCCGCGGTTTGTCAAGGGTGTATGAAGTGGATACATGCAAGATGTCATGGAGTGAAGAGATTTGAAAGGAAAATGGCAGAAAGTTTAAAGTGTAAGAGATGTCTTAAAGGCGAGCAGCAGGCTGATGATGATGGTGATGAGCAAGTGTTTTGTGGCTTGGAAAAGGTAGATTCGTTTTGCTATCTTGGAGACAATTTAAATGCATGTGGAGGAAGTCAGCTAGCAGTGGTCTCCAGAGTTAGAATGGCATGGAAGAGGTTTAATGAGTTGAAGGACATCCTGTGTAGACGAGCAAGACTAACATTAAAAATGAAAGGGAATATCTATGCAACGTGTGTAATGCCTGTAATTGTTTATGGTGTAGAGACATGGGTTGTGAAAGTAGATGAAGAAAGATTACTGAATAGATGTGAAAAGGGAATGCTGAGATTGATGTGTGGAAAAAGACTTGGTGAAAGAAAAAGTAAAAAAGACTTGATGGGTTTGACTGGATTAAAGTATGGAATTGATGATGTTGTGAGAGAGGGCTGTCTGAGATGGTATGGGCATGTATTGAGAAAAGAAGACAATGAAGGTGTAAAGAGAGCAATGCTGTTTGAAGTTGAAGGCAGAAAAGGACGAGGAAAACCACCAATGAGATGGAGAGATAAGATGGAAAAAGATGCTGGAAAGATTGGCCTTAAAAAAGAAGATGCAAAGGATAGAACAAGATGGAAAACAAAGATTGGTCGAAAGTCGGTAACCCAATGACAGTTGGAAAAGGGCCGACTATAAACAATGGATGGATGGATGGATGAAAACAAAGGTCATCTCCTTTCAAGGTTATGCGCCAATAGCGGTGAACACTACCATAAATGCGTGGGAGGCATGGACATCCACCAAGGAAATTTCAAAAAAGCTAAACGTGTTTCATCGACGTAATCAACGTCGAATTTTAAGCGTATAGTGCAGTGATTACAAAACGAACCAGAAAGTTTTCAAAAGAAGAGGGCAAAAACAGTTACAGAAAATAGTGGCTGAGACACCCTGGAAACTAGCTCACATTCACCGTCAACGGCAAAATAGACCTGCAAAACACGCTATACACTGGAGACCACCAGGTGATCGGCGTAAACAAGGCAGACGGAAGATAACCTGGCAATCGACATACCGAAATGACCTAAAAGCAAAACGCATTGATATAGAGAATGCTTCTGCTCTGGCGGATGACCGTGTTCGGTGACATCACCTTGCTTCCCGATTTACACAGCGTGGGAAGATCTAAGTGCTAAGTAATCATTTGTGTTAACTGTAAGAAGTTGAATCTTGAAGTAATCAATAACAACTCTTTATTTCGCTATCGTAACTTTATACTTCTCAAATGACTGCACAGATGACCAACACATTAACAAGGTGGCATTAATGTTTACGATAACTAGATTTTGAGACTTTGGCTAACGTAAATAAATTAGGAAGGAATATTAGACCAGCTTAATATACTGGATAACAGAAATTCTAAATATGTTGGTCACATCTGTCTTCTCTATTTTAAAAAGTTCTTTAAATTCCCATTCGGGTTCGTCAATTTATTATGTCAGTGGTGTATATCCTCTGTTGAGCGGCATCAATGACACTGATCCCAGCTCTTCGCTATATGAGTAAGGTAAGAATCGCTGGCCATAGGAGCAATATCGCCAAGTGGATCAAGCCTAAGAAAACCATCCAGATTTCAAACAAATTACTTCATCCTTTCAAACGAATATTTTCTATAAGTAACGTTATGTACCACTTAAATGTCTTAAAACGCCGTCAAAAACGTTTCATTCAGGAAAATTTACTCTGATATCGATTTCATCGATATCCTAATCTTAATCTAGGGCAAAAGCCACCTGTTCTCCCTACTCATGAAATTCAAACGAATAACACATTTAAAGGTGGAATTTTATTAACTAAAAGGCAAAAACTAAATTTTTCCAACAATTTTTTTTGCTATTCAATGCATTTGAAAAAGTTCAGTTGCAAAAAATGAGCCACTGTGTGTTGTGTGAGATGCATGTGTATGTATGTATCCATAGTACGGGAAAGCTGAAAATTGACGCTTCAAACGTAAGAAAATAAGAATATGCCCTAGCAAAGGTCAACCGATTCGCAAAACTTTGGTCGGGGGAATTTTATCAGTGGATGTTAAAATTGTCAAAGGGATTTAAAAACTTTCTTGTTAATGTATCAAAATGACTGTGTACAACGCATATGCTGTTAATGCTATGGAATCATCTATTACTAGTATCTACATGAAAAGAAGTAAGGATTTGGTGCTGAGGATTCTATTTACTGTCCCTACATTTCCTAATTCCAGTGTCTTTTTCTTTAATATTAACTCTTCATGGCAATTTCTGCTCTATAGCGGCTCAATCTATCTGAAACTAGTAATTTGGAGATGTCTTACTGACATCTACCATCCATTTAATACTCAATACCTGAAAGTCCAAACACTGACAAACAGCTCGGTGGTTTATTGCAGCAACCAGTAGTATTTTTTCTTATCAAATTACAATTAGAGCTAGCACTGGTATCAAGAAAGAAGTCAAATAATCGGAAATCTATGTTATACAAAAATATTAATTTATGCAAACAATAAAGATATGTAATAATTTCTGCCATACTTTTTTCTTCCTTTCTTCTTGCTTCTTAGCAGGGCTTCCATCGCCATCGTTTATTCCTTCTTTATCTTCGATAGATTAATACAAGAAAATAGTGCCTTGGTACTAACTTTTAAGAAAATGTTTAATAACTTAAAACTTAAAGATCGGTAAACTAGTAGCACTAGAGTTTTAAACTATTTTAGAGGTCTTACAGCGAGCTTGTAGACTAACTGTCACTTAACAGACAAAAGCAGCAGCTGACTCTTAATATCTCGCTTAAGATATTTTCTTTATGTTATTTAACTTTTTGAATGCCCCCTCCAAAACCCCAGTACAACCTTTTGTCACACATTTTACCTTGCTCTTTTCCAACGAGTTTTATATTTTGCATGAACAGAAACCTCTTCAGTGCTAGGGTTTACATAGTTGTCTCGTTTTGAGGGTACTTTCCTTTACTTTTTCATAGAATAGACACATCTCTCTTCAAACTTTACGTCTGAAACGTATAAAAACCAAAAAGTCCCACTTTGAACGACCAAAAAGTTATGTGAAATACTTTCTGGATTGTGGCAGCCCTTGGACGAGAACCTCTTACATGAGAAGTTGGTATATACTCCTTCGCCAATACTGCAAAGTCGTGCACTATTGTAATTCACTTCTAAAAGTAGTATCCATTTTAATCAATTCTGATCAAAATTCATTCAACCATCTTTGAAATTAAAATTTTGCACATGATCTTATGTTACAAAAAAAGAACATTTTTCTACCTAGTTCACCAACAAAAAGGCTATAAATAGCAATTAACAATTCTTTCCTAAATTCGTACTCAGCGTTCATACGTAACGTCGCTTCAAAATAGCTGCCAGTTTTTTTTAAGGCTTATTTCAAACTTCTACAAGATTTCCAATTTTTCTTCCATCTCTTCAGTACGAAAATAACTGGCCAAATAAATGAAGAAATGCCATAAAAAATTCAGTTCAAATACAAAATACAATGCGCAAACTTAGGGTATCAGGGAAAATAATATTAATTTAGATAGCAAATAGTTACACTATAGCAATGCTCATTTAACTGATTATACTTAATATAAAACCACTCTTTATACCGTTGTTAGCATTCTTTTTCTTGCCAAGGTTTTCTAGCATACGACATGCATCTGTGTGAACAGAATCAACTCTTCCTGCATAAATCTTTACTCCTGCATCAAGTGTGCAACTCGCAACCTGCAAAATATAAACATGCAGTGTTTACATTTACAAAAAACATCTTCAAAATGTTGTACATGCGTTTACTGTTAATATATATATATATCGTAGTCTTATTGTACATCACAGATCTATTCCGCACTGTAAAAGAAATGGTTCATGTGATCAGTACAATAATAAAATACTAAAACTCAGAATTGAAATATCTGGTTAGTAAAATGTGACTATTATCAACTTAAACTCCGCCATGGCCGGTCCCAAGACCGGATGAGAAAGGTGGAGGATTGGGCGAGAGGCTAATCACCTCTTCCTGTGAAAAAAAAGCCTGATTAAGTAAACTTGGACACTAAACGAAGCTATCTGTGGTCGCAGTGACAGGTCGTGCGAAATTCCTGAGGGTGATAATCTAAGAAGGGAGGGCATGCATGATAGCTGGGGATGAAAACCTAACGGGAGTCTTCAACTCGAAAATGGCATGTATGGGATTACTGCTCACACCAAAGGGGTTTATCCGTGTAGGCTGCTGGAACGTAAATACCACGGATACCACCGGGAAGACTCCAATAGTTCCCAGAGAAAAGAGGAAGTACAGCCTTGATGTGCATGTAAAAAGAGGTCGGCCGAAAACAACATGGCGAAGAAGGGCGAAGAAGGGCGAAGGCAGAAAGAACAAGATAAGCAAAGAAGATAAGCAAGAAAGTAATTACCAATGTAAGATCTCAGTTTATCCCGCATCGTAGTCCTCTTCTGCAAGTAAGAAGAGTTTTTACTCTTCCACTCCCGAAGTTGTCTGAATGTCTTACCATTAATTTTACCACTGACGCTCTGAATGGACTTTTATAAAACATATATACATTTAATTAAAAGTATCTTTAACTTCGTAAAAAAGATGGAAAGTATTGTAAATTTTGTTAGTTCAGTTTTGTGAATACCACACTTCATATTCTAGTGGTCTTTAATTGTCTCCATCTTTACCATAAACATCTTCCAGGTCTATTGAAAAGTATATATGGAGCTGACTTATAGGCCTATACTGTGCTATTCAAAGTCTGAAATACAACTACGCCATTAGTTTATTTATCGATGGTTTACAGTCAAATGAAATGGTGAAAATCGAAAATCATTTAATCTACAAGCCCAAGCTTCCCAACACAACCTCTGGTCTGAATGATTATGCTCTAAAAGAGTAAGTGATAAAAGAGTAAGTGATATTTGGGAAAGTGATAAAAGAGTAAGTGCCTTAAAAGAGTAGGTTTTCAAAAGAGTAAGTGCCTTAGAAGAGTAAGTGATGAAAAGAGTAGGTGATAGAAGAAATACATGTAGGTGCCCTAAAAGAGTAGGTGTAGCTACCCTGAAATATATGAGCGCATACATGTACATGTTTCAACACTCTAGACAAGTGTGCAGGAAGCCAAGGGAGGCGTGATACGGAGCTGCATCTTTATTAGCTGTATTAGGTGTTCATGGCGATGTTATGTGCCAGTGCTCTTAATGTCTCCGGAGTTGTCATTTCCCATGCAGTATGCCTTGCCAACAAATTAGCCACTCTATTGTTGGTATCCCGATACTTCTTGGGCAGTGTTGGAGGATCCTGGCCAACAAGCATTTGCTGTAGCGAGAGGTATTGGAGCTTGTGTTCCCTTCTAATGCCCTGTAGGAAGCGCCACATTGAGGGATGGTGACTCTCAAATTGCGACTGCAGGGCCCGGTGCCAGCTTTCTATCTTATTAGTGGTACGCGGTATGCCTTCCGCTGTTCAAATACAGACATTCCAAAGTTCTATAGGAAACAAGGCTTGTGCCCTCCTGCGCCGACGATTGGGTCTACCTATATAAGTATCCTCAAAGTATTGGTAGAGAGGTACGAGGGTGATGCTGTTCCACATACTCTTCCAAATCTTCGAATGCTCCCTCAACTGCTTCCAGTTAAAGGAAAGCTAGTGCTCCTAGCTGCTCTTTTAAGGCAACTACTCTTTTAGAGCGATACCGGTCTGAATATTCTACAAATTTACCCCTACTACGCAAGACTGCGAGGTGACCATGTTCCTACTACCTCAGCACGTATAAACTTCTTAAGACTGGCCAACGATTTCTTTTTCATTTAATTCATTCTGCCTATGCAACAACAGCTATTGACAAAGTCGTATGAACAAAATTCACAGTGGAATTGTACATACCTGAAAGCTGACAACCGCTATTAGTCAGGGAATCCATAGTAGCCACATGTACCCTTCTACTGAGTAAAATTACTTCATTACTTTTACCAACTAAATAAGTTTTTTCCTCAGTGATAACTACGATTTTATCATGGACGGCCAAAATCTAGCAAAAGCTATTTCTAGTTTTAGAAAAATTTGACGAATAATTTATGCCAAGGAAAAACTTAACAATTATTAACTTTACGACTTTCCTCACCTCAAGACAAAATGAAGGTGAAAATATTATGAATTTTACACTAGGCTAAGTAAATTGCGCGAGCGCTGTCAATTTTCAACGCTTTGTGGTTCACAAATCAAAGACATTATTTTCGGACTTCGAGATTAAAACTCCAAGAACGTTTATTAAGAGACAGTGATATTACCTCGGTAAAATCCTTGTAAATCGCCGTGCCAGCGAAGCGTCTAAACACCAAATACAATCGATGAAACATGACCAAAGGTCAACTTTTTCTACCACCGGTTCCTCTCTTGACTACAAAAGGAAATCGCACGTAAATCCTCCTGCTCCACAAAGAGAAAGGATAAATAGATGCAAATCTTGTGCTGGTTTCCATGCAAGAGGTTCTTGTCCACCCTATTCAAAGAATTGTAGCAAACCCCAGCAGGCAATAACACCAACAAGTAAAAACTGTACGAAACCAAACAAGATGCCACTTCCTATTTAAACTCAGATGACAACTTTTTCCTCGGGTCCATCGAACTCAAGCTGTACTCCCAGTAACAGGCACTTGGCAAAAAGTACTAATTCCTCTCCATTTAAAACTAGAAAAGGAACTCAAACGAATGCAAGATTTGGGTATAATTAATACTTTATAAAAGTAGACGCACGAAATTCATTCAGAAGTACTACTGGGTGAAGAAACCTCCAAACTCCTCACTTTCAATACCCACATTGGACGCTTCCAATTTCTCCGCATGCTTTATGGTAACATCTCCGCAAGTGAAATTTGTCAATCTCGAAATGCAGATATTATCTCTGGTATTGAACGAAGAGCTAATGCTGAATCCGACATTATTATGCAGGGGTCATTTTAAGTTTAACTCTCCAAACGTACTTGTAAGTGTCTAAGAGGCTATCCGTAAAAGTTGACTTGAACTGAGAAAGCACAAATGCCAGTTGAGTTTCTCTGTAGTTTATAGTAGGTGGGGAGGTTGTTGAGTACTTGTCTAGGGAAGTGAGAGTGACTACGTTTCTTGTAGTGTGATTGCTATATGCTATTAAGAAAGTGCTACCTTCAGTCTATTTTTGAAATCATGTCTTCTGCGTAAGTGGAAATGTGTATGTTTGGTCCTGATGGGATGTCGCCCAAGTATAAATTTAAGTGTTGGGTTTAGAACTGAGCCTTGTGCGACTCCGTTGGGAAAGTTTCTGACTTTGGACGACTCGCTGTTGTTGTGTATAAAAGTTCACCTTTCTGTTAAGTAGTTAGCGAGCCAGCATTTGGTGGTGTTGTATAGTGTGATGTTGCAGATTTTGGTAATGAGATATGATCTGAAGATGACATCGAAACCTTTACAAATGCCTATTGTGATTAGCACTGTTTGTTGTTGGGAGCACTTTGAATTGATGCCATCTGGTATTTTTTTTATGAGATTGGTGAGTAGTGTTGTGGTAGAGTGGAGTGGCATATACCCATGTTGCTTGGTGGGATACAGTGGTATCTGTGATATGGTTTTGAGTAATGCAAGGCACTCTACTACTTTGGATGGCGTGCAGAGTAGCGTTAAAAGTCTGTGAAGCAGCTTGTGTTGCTGTTTTGTTTGATTTTAGAAGTGTTGTGATGTTACCTATTTTCCAGATGTGTGGTATTATGCAGTATGCATATGAATGATTGTCTTTGTGAGTGTCTACATGCCACGGGGGCCGAGATGTCTCTATGAACTGAATTATTACATGTTAAGTACTGACATATTTGTATTATTTAGAACAGGAAACTGAAAGTTTATCTTTTGTCTGTAATAGTTAGTGGCGGATGTTGTTCGAACACAATTCGTTGCAAGGTAATTTTTTGTCGAATTATGAGCTGGAGATGTGAAGGGCTGGATTGTTTGCATGTCAGCCAGTGATCTTGTTGTTTGTTTATAAGGGATCGTTCACAAATGACGTCCACCACTTTTTCACCATTTTTACTCCCTCTTCCTCTTGTCAACTTTTGGATTTCTGACCCCTCTCCCCCTAAAGTTGACGTCAATTTTGGGCACTTTTTCCCTGAACTTTTTCTGCAAACGAAGATAAAATATTGACACAATGCTCTTAATTTATGGGGTTTTAACTATCAGGAGGTTAGAAGTTTGAAATAAGGGTAAGTACCTCCGAGTGAAATCTAAAATTCAAGAGAAAAAACAATTGCGTGAAATAACCTTTCAACTGAAGGTCTGGCAGGTTTGTTGTCGATAGGACACAGCAGCCAACAACTGAAGGGAGGGTACTGACATAATGAAAAGGTTGTTTATAAACTCCCGAGTGAGTTAAGAGAAGATTTAAGCTTTTAGAATCATTGAATTCAACATTTAGGTACCTCACTCCCCCCTCTAAGTGGTTGACGTCATTTGTTAACGATCCCTAGGCTATCTCGCCTATTTAGAGTTAGTTTTGGTTGTAGCATAAAAATATCGGACTTGATCAAACTTTATGAGGATCGTGCATCTAGTGGGGGCTTCGGCAAGGAGTGATGGATTGGAATTGGTCGCTGGGTAGCAAAAGATCGATGATTGTTAAGAGTTTCCTGCCACTGTTTCTCAATGGATTAGCTTTTGCCATTTACAAGCAATTGAGTAGCACAGTACAATCAAACTAAGACACACTCAAAGCTGAAGTGCCTAAAGCATTTTGAATTTACGGGCTTAGTGCATTTGAACAGCTTTGTTGTAGAACTTTAAGAGAAGGTGACCCAACTGGTGCTTTTCTGCTTAGCTACAGCTTCCTATTCAATATGACCATAATGTCTCTAAAAACTTCTCAAAACTTCTCAAGGCTCCACAGTGATAGACAATAATTTTAGTAGTTCCTAAACCTGGCCGATGGTGGCCTAACATGGCACTAACACCCACTAGGGAAGCATGACATATCACTTCAGTATCCAAATTTGGATTGTAATAATTCAGTAAAGCATCCTTGGTCAAGCTTTCTTTCAACATGCCTCTCAATATTTTTAATGGTTTCTTTCATTTTCTTTGTCCAGGTAAATTAAGTCTATTTATGTGTCAATTTTCTTAATAGTAAACAAGTTCTTTAAGCACTCTAACCATTTCTCCCAAGTAATACCCAAAGCTGTTGGGTCTTTATTGACATCAGTGGAAGGAAAATAAGGTAAATAAAAGGTTCTCAATGTTATTTAATTCTAAGACGCCAAGGTACTGTTTATAAAAACAACCAGAACTANTAGCTTTTGCCATTTACAAGCAATTGAGTAGCACAGTACAATCAAACTAAGACACACTCAAAGCTGAAGTGCCTAAAGCATTTTGAATTTACGGGCTTAGTGCATTTGAACAGCTTTGTTGAAGAACTTTAAGAGAAGGTGACCCAACTGGTGCTTTTCTGGTTAGCTACAGCTTCCCATTCAATATGACCATAATGTCTCTAAAAACTTCTCAAAACTTCTCAAGGCTCCACAGTGATAGACAATAATTTTAGTAGTTCCTAAACCTGGCCGATGGTGGCCTAACATGGCACTAACACCCACTAGCGAAGCATGACATATCACTTCAGTATCCAAATTTGGATTGTAATAATTCAGTAAAGCATCCTTGGTCAAGCTTTCTTTCAACATGCCAAAAGGCTCTTTCATTTTCTTTGTCCAGGTAAATTAAGTCTATTTATGTGTCAATTTTCTTAATAGTAAACAAGTTCTTTAAGCACTCTAACCATTTCTCCCAAGTAATACCCAAAGCTGTTGGGTCTTTATTGACATCAGTGGAAGGAAAATAAGGTAAATATAAGGTTTTCAATGTTATTTAATTCTAAGACGCCAAGGTACTGTTTATAAAAACAACCAGAACTAAAACTATTTGTCAGCTGGCAGTAACAGACTGTCATCTTTTCATTTCTCCTAACACTGCCCTAATATTTCATGTAACTTACACAAACCATTCTCAATGATAATGGCAGCCAAAAAAAACAATATACTACAACAGGAAGTCATTGATCAAATGAGAGTATCCAACATGGTGAAAGGTCATTGGGTGGTGTCTAATGTCAAAGAAGGGATAGTCTGTTGTGATGCCAGTAGTCTGACAATAGCTGTGAGTTTATATCCATGGTCAAAGAGTTAAAGATTGTGCATGGTTGTGCAAGAAGGGCAATGCTGGATATATCACTGTTTCTATATTGCAGGCAGCATTAAAAGGTATTAATCTGGACCTTAAGTGGGGATTACAACAGGTAACCCTGAAGGTAGACTCTGCTACTCTTCATACCTGGCTTACTTTGTTGGTAGGGGCAGCCACTCACATATCACTCACATCATCTGATCCATTTATATACCTTTAAGTAGCAAATGTAGTTACATACTAACCTGAAAATTGGTTGTGTCATCATCATTTTGAGCCTCCTTCAGCAAATCTTTCATATAGTCAATTAAATGAAGTCCAAAGGCATTTTTGGCATTGATTTTCTATACCAGTTGTTCAAACAAAATGAAAGAAACCATTAAAAATATTGAGAGACAACATTATATCTAAAATAACATAAATCTATTGTAATTTAAGTACAACGCATAGCTACATTGCAAGGAACAGGCTGCTAAAATCATACAAAGTTATATTTTTGTAAGTTAAAGTTTTTCAAGGACAGAAAACTGCTTAACCATAGAACTTCAAAGACTTTTTCATAAAACTGTCAGCTACTTTTTCAGTGCTGCTTACAAAGCAATGTATGTGACAGCACAAAAACTTAAGTCAATTTATCATTGAGCATTGTTAAACATCAAAAGTTTCCTAATCATAATTTGCAACCATTCTACATTATAAACCCATAAACTATCTATATCATGCTATACTTGACATCAAAAAACGTTCAAAAAACTAACAAGTTCAATGGAAAGTAAGTTTTTTAAAAAAACTATTGGGAGAAAAAACTTTCTAAGCATATTGTTTTTCTGAAAATAGAAAATTAAGTAAACAACTGAACTCTTTTTAGGATTCACAGTTAAGAAGCCTATTATCCATCAGATTTCAAGTAATTTTATCCATCCAAAGGTCAGTATTAGCTATCCAGCATAGATCATCATCATCATCATCATTATCAGTTTTACATCCATTTTAGATACCAGCATGTGTTGGACAGTTCAATAAAATGGACTTCCAGTCCAGTCTGTCCTTTACTAGATCTTTAGTGACACCTTTTTGCTTCAAATCCGATTTGATTACTTCCTCCCATGTTTCCTTTGGTCTCCCCTTCATAACAGCACCTTACACTTTCATTAAAATGCACTTCTTCACCCAATCATTCTCATCTTTTCTCTCCACATGATCAATCCAATGAAGCTGTCTTTTCTGTATGCACTCATTGGTGCTATCCCNATCCAGCATAGATCATCATCATCATCATCATTATCAGTTTTACATCCATTTTAGATACCAGCATGTGTTGGACAGTTCAATAAAATGGACTTCCAGTCCAGTCTGTCCTTTACTAGATCTTTAGTGACACCTTTTTGCTTCAAATCCGATTTGATTACTTCCTCCCATGTTTTCTTTGGTCTCCCCTTCATAACAGCACCTTACACTTTCATTAAAATGCACTTCTTCACCCAATCATTCTCATCTTTTCTCTCCACATGATCAATCCAATGAAGCTGTCTTTTCTGTATGCACTCATTGGTGCTATCCAACTTTAATCTTTTCCTGAGATCCATGGAGCTTAGCCTGTCCTTCAGGGTTACATCACACATGCACCAAATCCTTCTCATGACATTTCTTTCCATGCAGCTCAGATATTCAGCTTTCACTGGCAATGTTTCGCTGCCATACATCATAACACTCCGTACACATGCCTGGTAGACTCTGCCTTTGGTTGGAAAAGATAGAACTCTACCAGTTAGCAGTGGCAATAGGTCACGGAACTTACTCCATCCACTCCTTACCCTTGCATCCACCTCTCCACTGGCATTTATGATGTCACCAAGGTAACAGAATGTCTCTACCACTTCAATTTCTTCACTGTTAAGATGCACATGTGGTATCTCAAAATTGGTGCTTAGATCTCTACTCACACACTTTTTGCAGTCAAAAGATTAATTTTCTGACAAACTTCCTTTTATCCCACTGCACTTTTATGCATCCAGTGCTTGCATGTAACACAAAAAAATTTCCCTTTGTTTTAGACTTCCCAAAATCAGAGCAGCTGACCATCACTTTGGTTTTTCCCAAGTTAACTCTCAAGTCTTTCCTTCCATACCCTTTTCCCACATTTTCAGCTTTTCCATAAACCCCTCAGTATCAATTACCAGAACTAAGTCATCAGCATACAGTATTTCCTCTGGACACCCACTGCAGAACTCTCTTGACAATGCCTCCAGGATGCAGATAAAAAGTAAATATCTCAATACAGATTCCTGATGTAAACCAACTCCCACACTGAAACGGTTGGTAAAAGAGCTGTTGATTCTCACCCAACTCCTTGGATTCTTGTACATTATCTGAACCACTTTTACCAACCACTAGCATACTCCTAATTTCATCAAAACCCATCAGACCACATCTCTTGGAACTCTGTCAAACACATTCCCTAAGTCAACAAAGGTAAAAGAAATGTTTCTTTTCTTGGCCAGATAGTTTTCCTGCAACTGTCTCAGAATGAAACTACCATCAGTTGTTCTTCGTCCAGACATGAAACCAAAATTGCATGTTATCAATGTCATTTCATTCCAGATTTGTTTTTCAATGACCCTCTCAATAACTTTTAAAGCTTGATCCATTAACTTTAATCCCCTATAATTTCCTGTTTGACACATCTCCTTTTCCTTTGTAACAATTTACAATGGTGCTAAGTTCCCACTCTTCAGGTACTGTGCCCTCCTTAATGATCTGATTTTCCAAATCAGTAACTATCTGTATTCCTCTTTCACCTGAAGCTTTCAACATCTCAGCCACTATTCCCAAGGGTCCCTCTGCCTTACCATTTATTATTTTCTTGACTGCCTCTCTCACCACTTCTTTTGCGACCAGAAGTGGTGGTCCTAACATGTTTCAGTGCCTCTCAAAACATCTCTGTCCCATGAAAACTCAGTGTTTAGCAGCCTCTCATAATAGCTTTTCCAGGCAGTCTTTAAATCAGCTTCATTTTCATAGAATTATAAAGAAATGCATTTCAAAGTAACTAGGTCTCAGGAAGAATTTATGTCATCACCTAGGCATCAATAAGCTAAGATGAATCTCACAACCAGTTCACAACACTGATGTGAATCTTCAAAAATGATATTATTTTGTCTCTATTCTTTCATTTTTCTATGGACTAATGCCACTCATTGTCCTTTAACAAATGACATTTTTTTACTCTATTTCCTTTAGAAGATCTATTGTTTCTCTACATATACAGAATAGACAGTACTCTTACCTGACAGAAACTGGTAGTAAAATTATTCTCAAAAGCAACTGCTAATGAACAACAAGATACAAACCAAGTCAATAAACAGGGCTAAACCAGAAACTGCTGGTGGGGCAATATTTAGCAACAAGACATTATTGTATAGAAAATGGAAAATTAGAGTAGTCCCAAAAACTATTCAGTTTCCAATATAAAAAAATTTGTTTAGACACACTTACATTTTCTGATGATAATTTAATACAGTTTGAATAATGCTCTGTTAATTGTGCATTGGTCATACCAACACGGGTTCTACCAGCTGATACCAACCTACAAAATAAAGAAAACCAAACAAAAAATTCTGAAAAACATGTTGGTCTATCTGTTTTTTCTGTTACTTACTTTTTAGAAGCCATCACTAAAAAAACAAAATTCTAATAGGATATACCAGTGTCTTACTCATACATAGATTTTTCTTGCAGGTAGAAAATAAATGTCCCTGTGTGGTCTGCTCAAAACACACAGGGAGGAAACTTCAACTTCTACAGCACCTGCCTATGCTGGGTCCACAAGAAATTAAGTAGAATCAAAGGTCCTCTTAAATCTGATACAAGCTACAAGTCTCCATGTTGTAAAGAATTTGCTCAACCACTTAATGGAGACCTGTGACAGAGGTAACAGTTGGTGAGAGGGATAAGTTTTACCAAACTTCTGTAACTTTGGCAATACTCATCATCTGAAAGTGGCTGTGAACTTGCAGAAATAGCACATTGTAAGTCTAGAAAAAAGTCAGAGAGGTTCCACCACCCTTGACAAGAATTTGCCACAATCAGGGGTTGTTTATACTCAGCCTACGTAAGGCCTGTGCTCTTGTATGGCTCTGAAACATGGACAGTTACTGCTAACTCTCTGGAAACTGGTAACCAGTGATGTCATGGTTAGATGGATCTGCCATATCAATTCTCAAGTAAATGTTTCCTTTAAGTCACCCCTTCCTCAGCTTAACCTCTGCAAATATCATGGGCATTTTTCAAGTGTGTGGGCTGAGATGACATGGGCATAATGAGCACAGTTTTGGGCTGGATATTCCAGGTCTGTCAACTAAAGATAAATGGGTTTACAGCCTCATGCAAACCAAAGCAGGCATGGGATAAATTAGTGAAAAAGAATTGAGAATCTACAGAAATGGGTGTTATGAACCCACAAGATCACTAAGCATCAAAAAGCATCTTTGATCTTGATGGGGACAGCCATTCCTCACCCTTGCAAAAGGATAAATACCTGGCCTGGACAAAATAAAATGTAAGATATACAAAAGAAATTGTTGCCATGGAGGGGGTTCCTGGTCTGAATTTTGCCATGTCCTTAAGTTTCTCTATTGATGGTGACAGGCTATCAAGTTTGTATGTTTTAAGAGGTATAAAAAACTCAGTACTATGTAATCTTTGGCTTTTCACATTTTTTTAGTATACATATCACTTGTCTTATGATGATGCAGGTGACTCGAAAAAAATTTTTTTTAATTATGATTTCCATGACTATATGGTCTGAGAAGACCAGAAATTTGTCTAAATCTGTCTGGAAGCTCCACCTGTACATTGCATAATTGTGTCAAAGAGATGTGATCACATTTTTTGCAGCTCAGTGTTTAATGTCTATTCTACAATTAGCAATCTACACTATAAACAAAAAAATAATCTCCTTGCTTCACTTTATGGGGCATACACTATGGTAGATGACATTTCAGCTTTCCAGGGTCATTTATCACCTCATTCACATACTAGATCAATCATGTTTGCTTTATAAGATTCAAAGTAAATTTGTTCCTCTACTGGGATTTAGAAACAAGGTATACCTTATATTTATATAAATCTATATCTACTGAAATGTTAAATACTAACTGCCTTCAATACTTCTTTTGGATCACCTACTACAACACTAAAAACCTGGATGCAACATTATTTTATCTGTATGACTTCGTCTTGCGTCTTGAAATCGGTAAGAAACATCTAGCTGCTTATGTTTTATGATTGTCTGGTGTAAGAAACTTGAGCAGCAGCTTAAAAAATGTTCATTAATATGATTATAAACTCCTTGCTCTACATTATGTGTAGAAGGAAAGTAGCTATTTGAAAAGCATACGAGCATACCACATAGACTATGTAATACGTAATGATAGCCTAAGGAAGTAAAGTAGGGTTTTTCTTATTTACCCGTCTCTTTCTCTTAAGAGGCCACTTTGTTTGACTGCTGGTGTCACAGAACCATTCGGGCTTTGGATAACATTGGTTAGATGAAGAGATTTCCTCCGATTCCGTCTTTCCTTTTCATCATCATTCACTGACAAGAGCAAAGCTCTCGGAGATCCAGCGGCTCCTAGATTGACTGGACCCCTTCTTCTTCTACAGCTTTGTGTAGGTGAAATAAAGTTATCACCGGCAGGCGTTTCTGTAGCTGATATTGTCATTGCTATACCTCCAAACTTCTTTCCTTGACATAAAATCCAAAATTAACCAGGGACTGCAACGTTGTTTCTTTAAAAATGCCGACAGGGTTTTCTTTGTGAAATCTATTAAAAATTACAACTTTCGTTTTTCCTACTCGCTGTTCTTTACAATCTTAACCTAACGGCTTACCTAATCAATGGTATAATAAAACAAAAACAAACACCAACACCAACAGCTCACCACCAGATATGATTTTGGCGCCACAAACAGAAAAATGATCACGTGACATAATCTAAACAGTGATGAAGTGGGCACGAAAAATGCATAAATCCTGAACTGTCATTGAATGTCAGGTCTATTTTATACTCTTATTTGTTAACGCTTCCCTCAAAGAAACTTCTGACTGTAATTATTTGTCAAATTGACAAATAGAATCAAAATTCCCGGTGTCTCCGGTCGTCTGCTCCCCAAAAAATCTAATGACAAACTATCACATGCATATACAAAACCAACAACAACTCAATCCCAATCACACCAGATTGTCTGGTCTCAACACCGAGAAAATTCATCCAAAGCTCCTTGTTTAGCCTGATCATTCAGGTTTATTCTGTTTCAACAAAATAGAAAATAGAAAAATATATTTGGGTTTCACTATTGTTTTCCATTTCTCACCAACAAATTGTTTATATTTCCCTCAATTCGAAGTTGTGAAACAAATAAAACTCTCTCCCTCAATCTACTAGTTTCTATAGGAACTGGATTAATTAATCAGCTTTAGCTGTATGATGAGTTGGATTAAATTTTGAAGCAGGATCAAATTTTGCTCCGTGGATTGTCTTTTCAACAATTTAGCTTCTCATCTTCGAATGAAGTGTCTTCCTTAACATGGTGGTTTCATGGTACCTTATTAAAGAACATCTTATTGCTGTACATAATGGTCATCACATTAATTAAAAATAGTGGCCGATTTTCACTTGCTGAACATTTTTGTCGTACAAGGTTGAACAGGCGCACAACGAAAAGCAACAAGAATTAAAAAAATAATAAAGAAAAATCCATAAAACAAAATGTCAAAAAAGGCAAGGTATATGATGTATTCATGGTTAGGACTTTGAGATCAAAAAGGTAATTGGTTAGAGCTTAATTGTAAATATTCCTTTAAACTTAAAATAGCATTTCTTTCTAAGCTCCTCTCCAAACATTTACTTTCTCTTCGTGCGAGATACGTACAAGTTTTTGATTTAGGGAAGTTTAACCTTAGATCGAAAGGTACAATCCCATATAAAATGGGAAATATGAAGTTGTAGCACAGCAACGAAAAAGCTAGAGTATGTAGAAAAGCGCTCTGTTCATATTATTTTTGAAAAGTAACATGGTGAATCTATATGTATAGGAAAGTAGAGAGGAAGAAAAGAAAGAAATGCAACTTCACACTGGAAGCCTGAACGGAAAAACAATAATTTTTAGTGAAGATCGGAAAGTGCTGTGACTTTTGGAGAAACACCGTTTAAACGATTATGGAAAGAGAGAAATAATGAAAGAAAGTTGTTTGCCTGTATAGCCAAAAAAGGATACACGATGAAAACTTTAAAGAGAACCAAGAAGATTTATTTTTCTCAAGAAGAATATGGCCACAAAAATCAATAACAAGTTATGCATTCCTTTGGATTAGAAAATTGGCATTGTTCCACAGTATTCAAATCGCCCAACGGACAAGTCTTCTAGCTATATTTTACACACCTGTAGGTATCTCTCCGGTACCAGCCTAATCCAATCAAGCATCAAAACGATTGGTGAAACATTGGTTTAAGATGATACGACTCCCAACACTTCTCTTTTTAGTGAGATATCAATTCTATCCGCTTCAATTCTACCGCTAGTAAAAACGCTAAAAAAACTATTAATTTTATAGTAGATATAATACATATACCTAGCTATATAATCTTTAGATAAAGGAAAAATTAACTCAAAGTTGGATCAACAGAGCCACTTAAACCCATCTATTGTAGATTTCTGTTTTCTGTTACTCTATCGAGGTCAGATCTTTTTGCAAAGCATTTTGGAAAACGAGGCAAGCATGAAAATTAACTTTCCATGAACTTCTAAGTCAACACATAAAATTTCATGAAAATCCAATACTAAAGGCTGAGTGAGAATCCAGAATAGCATAAAATGGCGTGTCTTTATCCATACAACAAATTTTACTCCTGCTTCTCGGCCTGTGCGAATGCACTTTGTCAGTAATCAGAGTAATAGAACCATTGTCCACTTAATTTGGTTTGTTTTTTAAAAGATTATTGTTCTTAAGAAGGACAAGGTCCCAGTGACCTTTTCGGTATGTGTAACTATCAACTTTACTGCTGTGCTTCTGTGTTTTCTGTAGTGATTTACAGTATAGAAAACACAATGCACTAAAACGTATTAAAAATTTATCAAATAAAATTATTTTCTAGATTCAGTGTAATTTCGTCATCTTTTAATAGCCCAACCAATTTGTTAAAATGTAACCAATCCCTCTTTCACTTTTTTAAAAGAATGAAGCGGCGAACATAATTTGTTATCCTAATGTCTAATTTTCCTGATTTGGACATTGCCCTAGCCTTTGTTAGTGACACTGTTATCAAAGAGACTAAAGATGCTGTATGTCTGTAATATTCTCAAGTATATCTATTATAACAATAAGATATTGTTATTTAATATTACAGAGGAGAATTAAAGACTCGTTTTTACACTACCTTATAATTTTATTTTATGTGACCATTACTACCTTAACACAGTCTAAGAGTCATTTGAAGTTCAAGGTAGTAATTAATTAATTAATTAAAAATCAAGTTAAAGAAATTAAGCTGCTTCCTTTCCAATAGCAACAGTGCATGGGAACGGAAGAAAAAACTATTCTTTGAAAATTCCCTTTCGATAGGTGCTGGATTCCGTTCAATATTCAGATCTTAAGTACATATATAATTTTGTTTTACTTCGATTTTTAATAGTTAAGCTGTTCTAAAAAATCAATCGTTTTAAACAGAACGTCCGAAAATTAAGTGATTTTAGCTTTAGACCTTGTTTACTGGTCTACTCTAACCTGTGCACCTTTCATCTTTTTAACCATGGGATGTTCCTTTGAACAAAAAGGGCTGGTATGCGATAATTCAAGCTCTGCTACAGTAGTTTCCAAAGCTGCTGTCGGTGTTTGATATGATTGATCACAATGTCAGGCCAGCACTTTTTCCATATGGGTGCATTATTGCGTTTGCTTATGAATTTTGTGTTTGTGCTTTGATGTTGTAGATATGAAGCAGGGCGGGCAGTGATACCAGTTTTTGTATATTTGTATTTCAACAAATTCATGTTCTATTCCTGTGTTGTGTCAATATTTGCAGGAAGATACTGAATTTTAAAAATGGTATGTTTTTTATCTTGTTTTCATAAAAAACGGTTTGTTAGGGTGTAAATCAACAAGCGATAAACCAATTTTTCTTATTTTAAGGTGTACAAGCTGAAAATTTAAGGGCATGAAAGAAAGAAGTACGAATGAAATTTGTAAGAATGTCTGACAGAAACGAAAAAGTACTAATTTTGTTGCCACTTAAAGATTTTGAAATTTTTAAAGGGTGTGAAACAACCTCTTGACCGGCAGATGATATGGTCCTCATATCACCCTACCTATACCAAATTCAATCTTTCGTTGAGTCCTACATTTAGATTATAATTTCACCAAGTCGCGTGAAGATATCCACATCCTAAGTCAGATATCATGAGACAAGAATGATCATATTGCTTGGATTTCCACTTCAAGTTCAAGTCAAACCTGTTCTGAGACAACTTATTGTAATATTCAATACTTTGCAAAATGATACAGCATCTTACGACGTTCTATCATGTTGTGTAATCTACTAAAACATCAATAGTGCAAATCCGATCTAACTGCTAAATTACAAACAAATCGAGACCAATTACTTTTCTTCTTCTTTTTTTTTCAGGTGTCCGTCTCTTCTTAGTTTCCTGTGTCAATAAAATCATCCTCGAATTAAAAGTTGTAAAGTGTCTTAAACAATTGTCATATACAAACAAGGCACAGCCAATAAAGATAGCCTTATTAATGTATTTGTCCAGACATGAGAGTGAGGTTAAAATTGCTTCCAATTTTTGTTATATCTTTGCATGTACATTAGGGTCAGAAATATATTTTTATATATTTTTTTAAAAGGTTAAAACAGTTATTTGTTGTTTGTCATTAGTTTTCATCCCAGTGCTTATCATACGGAATAAACAGAAGTGTTTTGAAGGGCACTTGGGTGTGTTTCTTGTTTAGAGTGTGCGTTCAGAAAGGTGCAGTCGCAGTGAGGTTAACATGTAGGGCAATCATGAGTACCAAAATGAGTAGTTAAAGTGATTTTTAATACCATGCATTAGAACAGAATCACAACGGAAACTTATTTTTCCCTAGTCCCATCTTTACAAGTTTTTGAGAAAATTCGATAGTTTCTAGACAGCTCTTGCACAAGGAATTTTGGAAAATTTCATTAAAATGGTCAGAAATATTTAATTACAGAGAGAGTCATCTGTATAGAAAACAGCTCATGGAAAATCTTTCGCATAACGTAACACCACTTTTACTGTATTTTTTAAAAAGGAAGTTCACTCTCTTTTCCTTGTGTCACAAAAACTTCCAATAATAAAAACGAGCATTGTAGTAAATAATATGGAATATTATACTTCTTCTGGTATCCGTTATTTTACTTGTCTAGCGATACAAGTGTAGACAAGACACCCATTTATTAACTCGTATTTTTTCGACGTCGTTGAATACCGATATACAGTTACAGATTGATACAGATATGTAAAGGTTATTTTCCCTATGATAAGTTCATGAATTAACATCTAAAGTCTAGTAGATAGGGAACATTTGGAGATCAAAACAAGTGAACTAAGGAGATCAAAGCATTATTTGGTGAATAGACTTTCGGTCATTTTGGATTTTATTGGTTGAGATGTCTTCTGCAATTTTTAAACATTGATTGTTGTACTAGTATTTGGTAAACTATCATAGTATAGAAACCAGTCAATAAGAAGTACTCCTACACGATTTAAGTATGTGTTCTGCGAAATCGAACAGGGTTGAGGTGAAAAGAATGAGTCTTGCCAAAGTGGACGACTGTGTCAATATTTTCTTAAATATGACCTTTGCTATAGTAAAATCAGCATAATAGAGAAAAGAGTTCTGTAACAAATGGTTCTAAATCTTAACACACCCTCTTTTTTTTGCTGATGTTAGTGGTGTTTCGTTTATGCTATATACGGTAAACATGGGTTATCTGTGTCAAGCAATGCAAAATGGGAATTTGTTACAAATACTTTTTCCCTGTGGATTACAAGATGACATTTGAAAAATTTTCTTTTCACACTAAATATAAAGCTACGACACTTTTTTATGACTTCTACAAAATCATCTAAACAAAGCTTAAAATATTAAATAGTGATAAGTTCCTTATCTTACGTAAACAGAGAGTAAATTTCCAGGGGTTTTTCGCATTTTTTCGTTCTCTTCAACCATCTTCTAAATGCTTATTCTGCTAATTAAACATACCCCTGTAAATTGATGTTTCCCTAAGTACAACTGAACAAGACAAGTAGCTCATTCTCATTTATCAACTATGATTGGAATAAGTAATATTAATTGCATCAAAACTTTGTTTTTTAATATATGACATAATATGATTTAAATTATTTGACAAAAATGGGAAAAAAACTGAATAAATATTTATGAATAAATAGTGCAGATGAATTTTTCTTTTATTTCCCAATTAAAACACTACAGATTGTCACCTGTGAGAACATCAACTATGCAAAAGGATATTTAATAGATTTTTAATACAACATATTGGCATCGTGGCTGAAAGGAACACTGCCTTCTACGGGCCTTGAATCGCAGGTATAGACAGTGTACCTTCTATAAGTTACTGGACCCCTGTGACTATCTACACTGAATACTAATTCATCATTAGTGTTTTCTGCTATTTCGTCTCTGCCAGAGTCTTTCTTTGGAATATCACTGCTGCGCCTACTCTTTACAACAGATTCTCCTTTGAACTTCAATTTGACTAGATAGAGTTTCTTAGACAAAACCGATCCTAAATCATATCCCATTGTAGAAGCTGGCTTATCTTCGACTTGGGAAAGTGTATTTATGTGTGATAGTAACTCTTTTTCTTTGGAACCTCCCTCGTGTATTGACTGAAGTCGGTTGTTACTTCTAAGCATTTGAGTTTTATCGTCTTTCGTAGTGGCCTTCAATAGCTCTTTGAGAGGTAAATTTCCTTTATCCTGTTCTAAATACATAAAATTGTCGTATAAATGCGTTTTTTGTGGATAGTATTCTTGAAAAACGGTCATTCGTTTTCCCTCCTCGAGTCCTTTAATATCAACTTGCTGCGGATGAAGACTGCTTTCATGCCTACCAAAGCTGTACTTGGAATTAGTGAATGCTAAAGCCTTGTTTGGGGGTATAATAGCTAAATAGTCGCCTCGAATCAGTTTCTGTTGACCTTTGATGTCCATTATTCGGAATAATTCCTGTAAGCAAAAGCAAGATTAAAAATTAGCGTTAAAAGAATAAAAGTTTTTGTATTACACAGTTGCAGTCTTGCCTTGCTTTAAAATCCCGAGGCAAGAGAAAAACAATAAAATAATACTTAGAATGTTATGGGCTTAAAAATGCTTACACACCCCAAAGTACTAAATTTACATTTGCTGGCTAAGTAGTTCTCATCTCTTGACCCTACTGCCATTCATTCGGTCATATTACGGCACTTTAGTTAAGGTATTCGAGTAAAGACGTATCCAATACATACAAGAAAATAAGGATTTGCACTGAAACTTTACAGAAATAAAGTATTTTCTTAGTATCATATATCTAATAGGTCCTAACCAGAAAAAACATCTTATTATCAGCCTAAGTATTCAATATGGTCTGCATTAACAACAGCATATACCTTAAGGTCAGAAATTAAGGGTCTTCCATATTTAATGGGAAAGATTCACATGCTCATAAAATAGTGTCTGCGCAAAACTCATGTCACTGTTTTTGTAGCGACAGGAATGATACCAAAGAGTTTTTTCATTCTTTACCAATTTTTTTTAAAGCCATGTTCTAAATGTAAAATCTCTTGTTTGATTTCTATATTTCTTACAAAAAAACAACTTGAGAACTGCGGCACTGGATCGAGACAAATGGCCACGTGTATATCTGGGAGTAGGAGGCGATTCGGTGGACCAAGGTAACACGCAAATAAAATATATCATTAAATTTCATATCCAAAGTTACTTGCTGTTATTCATTACTCCAGAAATTTCTTTGTTTTAACATGTCCAAGAGATAAATCTTTCTATTAGTTAAATGATACTGGACACAGCGAAAAAATAACATTGGAACAAAACGTACAAAATAAATTGTGGTCTAAAACATTTTCATTCAAAACACAACAGATGAAAAGCAAATTCATTTAATGCCCCAGATAGAACGTTGGCTCTTTTTTAATCTTAAGTGAAAGCTCTTCACAAAATTTTCCCCCTTGAAACTTGTGGACCTTATTCCAGCTTAAGTTTTTGAACACAGGCAATCAAAGCGATGCTTTATTTCTTCTGATGTTGTGAAGATAATCGATCATTTTAGAATTCCGCTGGAACCAACGTTACCATCGAGGCATGTGGGACAAAAGTCTTAGACCGATCCTTTCTGAAACCTTGACTTGTACTGAATTTAGAAGTAGATCTTTGCTTTAGAACTTTTTCCACTCGTTCTTCAAAGTTAGTATATTCCTTCGATTGTATGTCCGTTTGTTTTATTTGAACAAAAGCTAAGTATCGTTAACACCACTTAGTTGTAACTTGCTAAAGCAGTGGCTCTATCTATTCAAGTATCACACTGCTAATCATCTTATTTTCCAGTGTAAGCCCAATTATCACAGCACCAGTAGACATCCGTAAGGAATTTTACAAAGTCTAGTATCCACTTCTAGAAATTCTTTCAATACGGGTGTTACCCTAATATCCATTCAATGTCTCTCTATTTTCCTTCTTCGCATCTGCGGCTTGTCCTATCGTGTCATCTATTAGCTAACAATCCACGCTTTTGACTCTACTCTGTTTCAGCTATTTCATGATTCTTGGTGTCACCTTTCTGAACAGTTCTCTTGTGTTCTTTTTCTCTTTGACCCAAGGAACGCTTTGATTCACCTATGTAGGAGGCAGGACGGTCCTTACATTTTAGTCTGTAAACTATGTTGTTCCTTTCATCAAGTGGAACTGGGTCTTTTGGTTTTGAGGATCTTCCTTAAGGTGGATCACATCCACCCTGTCTACACCCACGTCCGCACTACCAAAGTATAAAATAGCCGTATCTAATAATTTCAGTAGCTTGACGATGGGAGAAGTATCTCTCGAAACGTAGCTCNCATGATTCTTGGTGTCACCTTTCTGAACAGTTCTCTTGTGTTCTTTTTCTCTTTGACCCAAGGAACGCTTTGATTCACCTATGTAGGAGGCAGGACGGTCCTTACATTTTAGTCTGTAAACTATGTTGTTCCTTTCATCAAGTGGAACTGGGTCTTTTGGTTTTGAGGATCTTCCTTAAGGTGGATCACATCCACCCTGTCTACACCCACGTCCGCACTACCAAAGTATAAAATAGCCGTATCTAATAATTTCAGTAGCTTGACGATGGGAGAAGTATCTCTCGAAACGTAGCTCAGAAAAAGCTTACGACTCATGACATGATAAAGCTCTTACATCTATGGCTTCCTCTGAGTCCATATAGTTCAGAATTTTCAAGATCATGACTACTCTCCCAGGAATAGCACGTCATCAAAACTGTGGATTCTTTTCAGAACCGGCGTCGAAGGGTTTTATGACCGGAAAGCTGAAACACTGGCCCAAGTATCGGCAAGTTATTATATCGTTTGAGTACAAGAGATGCATCGAGACAAAAACAGCAAGCGCTCCTATTTAAAAGGGAAAGCTCTGGCCGCGGAAATCCCACATAATCAATATGGGAGTGTAGTATTTACCAAACACTCCTCATCCATTGAGCAAACCTATACCAACAGTAGTGATCATAACATTGAAACAATTACTGTGTGCCTGAAACATCTGCCAATCAAATCGGTCTACAAACCACCCAGCAGCTCCTTCTACCTCAATAAGCTACCGGCAAGCTGTGAACGGAAATACCACCTAACTATCGGTCACTTTAATTCTCATAGCACATTGTGGGGTTATGGAGAGACTAACAATGATGGCGCAGCACTAGAGGCGTGGGCAGTGGCCAAGGGACAAAAATACAAACATTTCCAATTAACAGCTCTCACTGGAAAAGGGGTTTTAACCCTGACATCGGGTTTATTAGTCGTAACATCAGCTCAATGTGTACAAAGGAAGTTTTTAAACTAATGCCCTACAGTCAACAGCGACCTGTTACCCTATCTATTGGTGCCTCAATTAAAGTACAACATACTCTATTCAGCAGACGCTTCAATCTAACCAAGGCAGATTGGCCCAGTTTTGCCAAGCAAGTAGACATGAAACTCCGATATTCCACCTGCACTGGAGAACTACAGCACCTTTGTCGATGTAGTTGAAAAGTCTGCAAGAGAAACGATACCCCGAGGATGTCGGACTGAATACATACTAGGCATGTCAGGAGAAGTGTCCGATTTGTTTAACACCTACAAGTCTTCATACCAGCAAGATCCCTTCTCAGTCCAAACCATCAGTCTAGAAGAGGAATTGGTTGAAAGTATAGTCGAACAACGCAGAGAAAGCTGGCAACGCATGATAGAATCAACGGATCTGACTCATAACAGCAAAAAAACCTGGACTACCATCAAGGGGTTTGGGAATGACACCACCACCGTAAAACCAACATCCACTGTTAGAGCCAACCAGATTACCACTCAACTTTTACTGAATGGGAGACCCGCACACAGACGACCAGCAGGGGATTTTCAGAGATACAAAATCCCATCCAGTACCACCAACTCAGATAGAACTCTTACCAAACCATTTAATTTGGATGAACTGGGGGAAGCTCTGAAATTACTGAAAAATGCCCAAGCAGCCGGCAATAATGGCATTCTTGCAGAGTTCTTGAAGCATATCAGCCTCACTACTGAAGGATGGTAGTAAACCAATTCCAAGACTGTGTGAACCGCAAGAAAATCCATTCACATCCTAAATATTTGGGCGTCACTCTGGATCGAACACTCTCTTTCAACTCATACTGCTCTAATGTTAAGGCAAAGATCGCCAAAAGGAATAATATGTTGCGTACTTTGGCGATCTCCAAGTGGGGAGCCAATCCATCAACACTATGTACCACTGCTCTTGCCTTATGCTTTTCAGTCTGCTACATTTTATTCGGCTTGCATCAGTTTAAAGGTAAAACTTTCAAACTGTCATGAAACATTAGAAATGAACAACTTTTTACAGACCTCTTGACCCACAGCCTTGCTTTTCTCTTTATTACAATATCCTTTAAGTCTATTATTCATCTTTATTTGTTTTATGTTTAACCCCTATTATTATCCTTAAGTGGCTTTTAACTTGTAGTTCTCCAAAGATTTTTGAGGTAAGGTTCTTATTCAGGTTTTATTCCGTGACAGTCGTCAAAGAACAAAAATCTCTACTGAGAGAAAGCAACAAAGAAATAGAAAACAGNTTTTCAGTCTGCTACATTTTATTCGGCTTGCATCAGTTTAAAGGTAAAACTTTCAAACTGTCATGAAACATTAGAAATGAACAACTTTTTACAGACCTCTTGACCCACAGCCTTGCTTTTCTCTTTATTACAATATCCTTTAAGTCTATTATTCATCTTTATTTGTTTTATGTTTAACCCCTATTATTATCCTTAAGTGGCTTTTAACTTGTAGTTCTCCAAAGATTTTTGAGGTAAGGTTCTTATTCAGGTTTTATTCCGTGACAGTCGTCAAAGAACAAAAATCTCTACTGAGAGAAAGCAACAAAGAAATAGAAAACAGACCAACGGAATTCCCAAAGGACTACAAATCTCGCTCCACTGTAGCCAATCCTAAGAATCATTAACTTTACGACAAGTAAGTATAAACCCTTAAATTTTAATAAATTTTAAGTGGTTATAGTGCACAAGTACGTCTACAAACCCATTATGAAAACACACAAAACTACATCGTTAAAAGTGTTTTGAAATATCCATCTGGCTTATAGATTATGGGTACATACTCAGTATAATAGATGCAGATTATTATCTTCTTTTTGGTTTCCAAAAATATGGCTTTAATGAGATCTAAATATAGTATTCATGAATGAGTCTTTACAAATCATGTCTCATTAAAAAATGGACTCACAAGTGCAATTCAATGACACAAGTTACATAAAAATATAGTTTATTATTTGGGTTTTAATACCCACTGAATTATTTTTTGGTGAGTTGTTTCTAAACGAGTGCAGCACCTGCTTATCACAGTCAAGACAGATGGTCTTGAATTCAAGAACCACAACGTAAGTGTAGTTAGATGACTATTATCCTTAGTTACTCTGGATGTTTTTACGTTCTTTGTGTTGCTTACTAGTATCTTGCTTAACATTGTTCATACGACGTATAATTCCACGAACGTTTAAATACTTATGGATGCCGAATAAATAAAATTTTTACCCCTCCAAATACTGAAAAATTATTCTCTTTATAGACCCAGTGGAAGGTATAGAGACCTGGCTTTTTTTAGGAGGACTTTGCACGAACATGATCGACTTATAATATAGCTAACAATGCTAAAATCTAACAAATAGAGATAATATAACAAGTAATAGTGAAAGCTAACAAATATAGATAAGCTATAGAAAGCTGACAAATATAGATATAGGTGAAAAAAGATCAGAATTTCGGACAGGTATTTTAACACAGTTAACCAACCCAGATGAAAAGCAACGATTACCTGCTAACCTTAGACCCATCATTATATTTTCAGTGTTACAAAAGATCTAAACAATATGTATGATTAAACGATGGTAAAGCACAACCAGAGAAGAAATACCAACTGAGCAGGTTCCTTACCAACCAGTCCGCACCACGAATGAGTATGTATTTCCTGTAAATATACTGGCAGAAATAGCCATTATAGCCAGCGATTATCAACTGTACCTACAGCTTCTCGACATTTCTAAAACCTTTGACACCGTTAACGGAAACAATCTACTGAAAGATCTATCAGCTATTCTAGACGAAGATAAGATACATCTGGTGAGCATTTTAATCAATGATGTAGAACTATTAATAAACGTTGAGAATACCATAAGTGGCAATCTCATACAAACTAATACTGGAATGTGCCAAGGTGATTGAGCACGGTCCTGTTCATCTACTACCTGGCAAAAAAGCTTATCAGACGCTAGGAGTTGGAATCACCTATACGCGAAACAATCCAGCACGTTTGGACCTAAAATCCTGAAAGAAACTAGTCAAAAGACGAAAACAACCCCTTTGTCATTGCCCCTAAATTGAAAATCCACTGTTCCTGTAAGACTGAAAGAAAATAATTTAAAAAAAAATTTAATTGTAAATGAAGATAAAAGCGATCAATTTATATTTAGTAGAAGAGAATGCAGTTGGAAAGATTGCAAACTATTAGGGAATTAAACTCTATGGCACCAAAGATATTGAAAGACGAAAAGCTCTGACTATCAATGGAATAATACCACTTAAACATTTGTTCAAAACTTTAAGACTAAGTAGCAACATTAAGATAAGAATATTTACATCTATATTTCTTTATAACTGCGAACTATGGACAATCACAAGTACAACAGTCAAGAGTATAGACTTCTTTCACGGACGCTAGTTATGTTATGCCATGAATATTTTCTGGCCGAAAAAGATCAATAACTAAGAACGGTATATAAAAAAACAAAACAGAAGTGAAGCCATGGAGAATTACACTGGTGAAAAGAAGAATATCAAGTCTGGCTCTGCTTCCGACATCCATCTTGACATGGCTGGTGTTATTTGAAACAAAAGAAGTGTATCAACAGGAAAAAGAGGCTATTCATTAACATATGTGGTAACGGGGCGCTCATTAAAAATATGATGCGATAGGCGTTTTTTTAAATGCTGTCGCTAATAGTGGATTTTAAGGTATTTCAATCAGTTTAGCGTCAGTGACTAAATATTAATCTATTTGCAAAAGGTTTCTCATGAAGTCCTTTCTTCAAGACTTAAAAAATCGTCCTGTTTTGATCTGAGCCTTAAACCTTATGAGATGATTCTTATCTTAACATTTAAATTTTGGTACCACGAGCATTACTTGGTATGTTAGTAACCAGTTAACAGGGAAATGTTATGTTATCGATATATTTATGTTGTATTATATCTGATAATTTTTAACAACGCCTAAGAATGATATAAGGTAAATAAAGAGACGGAAGAGAAAATGAAATAAAATATTTATGACCAGCTTCAACGAACTCCCCAAAGTAAAGCCTTTAACGTCACTAGTATACTCTTGTCATTTCTAATAATTGTTTTATAAAATATTTATTTGACAAAGGCTTTTGAAACAAGTGCTCAATCTGCAGAAATACAATTGTTCTTGTATCCTAGAACCACTCACAACTACACTTAGTTTTTAAAGTTAATGTTCAATATTCCAGTGAAAGCTTTTATCGTCTTTCAATTCTTTTTAACACTTGTTAGAAGATCAAAACAGAAGATAATATTTGACAACTTGACTCAGTCTTTCTTTGCTCCTAAGATGACTGAGCTTATTTCTCTTTCACTTTGTATTTGCTTGTTAGAAGATCAAGACAGAAGAGAAAATTTGACAACTATTTTTTTTTTTAAAAACTGACTCAGTCTTTCTTTGCTCCTAAGATGACTGAGCTTATTTCTCTTTCACTTTGTATTTGCTTGTTAGAAGATCAAGACAGAAGAGAATATTTGACAACTATTTTATTTTTGAAAAATTGACTCAGTCTTTCTTTGCTCCTAAGATGACTGAGCTTATTTCTCTTTCACTTTGTATTTGCTTGTTAGAAGATCAAGACAGAAGAGAATATTTGACAACTATTTTTTTTTTGAAAAATTGACTCAGTCTTTCTTTGCTCCTAAGATGACTGAGCTTATTTCTCTTTCACTTTGTATTTGCTTGTTAGAAGATCAAGACAGAAGAGAAAATTTGACAACTATTTTTTTTTTTAAAAACTGACTCAGTCTTTCTTTGCTCCTAAGATGACTGAGCTTATTTCTCTTTCACTTTGTATTTGCTTGTTAGAAGATCAAGACAGAAGAGAATATTTGACAACTATTTTATTTTTGAAAAATTGACTCAGTCTTTCTTTGCTCCTAAGATGACTGAGCTTATTTCTCTTTCACTTTGTATTTGCTTGTTAGAAGATCAAGACAGAAGAGAATATTTGACAACTATTTTATTTTTGAAATATTCTGTCTTTACCCCTGAAATGATTGAGCCTATTCCTCTAGCACGTTGCATTTCGTCAACAAAGGTCTGTAAGATAAATTCAACTTGGCAGATATTCATCCAATCAAAATGCCAGTAGCTTTTCCAACAAGTACCACATGGTGGATCTAACATTCTCCCAGGAAATTCCAATCCCTGAAGCCACAATCCTGATTTGCGCCAAATCTAATGATAATTTGTTTATATTCTGTTTTGTCAGCTTCTAGTCAAATACTAGTTTCTTTTCATTCACTCAAAGTCATAGCTAGTAGCAAAACGTTTTGGTATGAAAGCAAGAAATTCATCACAATAAAATAAGCGGATGATTTTAGATAGGACACTTGTGGGAAAGGAAAGAAACATAACAACTGTCAATAAATTTAGGTTGAAGATGAAATGAAGATCAGCTCTATCTTTAATTCCTATAATAATTGGCAGAAAGGACCGCAGGTGCATGGGGTTTAATTTTAAGATACTACAAATATTCGATAGACGTTATATTGAGATACACACCCTTTTATAGGAAATTTTGAATTTTTTTATAGCCCCAACATTTTAATGTCTTTTCAGATTTTAATCTAAATACATTCTTGAAATATTCTTACAAAATACTTTCCATTATTGTTCAAGACAGCCAAAGAGGACAAGAAAGAGAGGACAAGTCATTTAAAAAATGCATATTGAACAAAACTGAAATTCATCTACACTGACACACCACGAGCTTAACAAGCAGCTCTCTGTATGGGAGGTTTATTCTAAAGATACTCACCCAACTAAATTGTCAATAGCTTATCCAAATAATTACTTCATGGTAAAAGTAACTTTCTTTCAGCTAACTCCCACGCTTATTTCTTATTTTTTAAGGAATATATACAAAAGCAAGCTATTCCTTTGAAACGCATTAGTATAAACAAAAATGTGTGTAGTTGGACAAAGAGATTCTAATGCTATGTTTTGTCTTAATGACAAAATAAATAAAACGTTACATAAAAAATGTTTAAAACTGTTAACTCTGTTAATATTGAACTTTTTTTGAGTGAAAATATCAGACATTTCTCGTCGAAAATCTGCTTGTTAATGTTCAATATGGCAAACTTGCATTGCAGTTTTTATCTTAATAGAATAGCCTACCCTGGTTTTTCTAACTGTTGTTAACATAAGTCAAAAAAATACTTACAAATAATTACAACCATTGATCATTTCTGTGACAGCTTTTAAAACACACTCTACACATCGAAGAATTTGCTTAGGATATTAAGTTTGGAGCTTAATATAGGTCTCAAGATAAAATATCAACTTAGTTAATCAATTGCAATGTTTTATGAAGATAAATAGACATGATTTCTATAAGCCACCTTCAATATGCATTGAAGTACCAGTCGTCACCACAGTGTAAATAGTTCCTTCACTTAACTATAAATGTCTTTTTAGAACAACAGCACCATTCATCACCTTTGAATCTAAAATACTAATATTTAGCTAATTTCTGTCGGTATAACATTCACGATAAAAGGAAACTTCTCTGAATGCTCAGAATAATTGTTATCAACTAACAGTTTTTAAAAGTGTGCAGAAAAAGGAGACTCTTGACATTCCACTAGTGAAAGCCTTCCTTATCACTCCGAAGTTGTTTAAATGTTCAGACTACAAGGTGTTTGATGTTATTAAACCGCAAAATTTGAATCCACTCTGTTTTAAAACACCCTACTGCTTGTACTTATAATAAATTAATCTTTTGCATTTAAACCTATTCTAGCTTTGAGATTGTTTGTTCGTGTTAGCTTGTTGGAGTAATAGCTGATGCTAACTGAGACAATTACATGCAGCATATTCTGGCTATCGCAGCTTTAGTTCGTCCAAAACAATGTAACCAGGGCTCAGATATCTGAAGGATAGACTCTTTCTCAGGATCTATTTCTTTACAATTGTTGTGTTTACAGACTGAGCCACTGGGTCGACATGTGTTAACCCTAAATAGTGATTGGTTGATTCTTTCCATATTAAAACACTCCAACGTAAACGATGAAGTAAAAATCAAGCAGCAAAAATATATCCAGTATAAATATTTGCATCTGATGTCTTTAATAATCGCTTCATGAAATGCTGTTGTTGGTTGTTCGTTTCAGTATAAAAGAGAAGTTGGAATACTTCTATTCTCGTAACTTAATTACAATTTTTTCCCTCTTTACTCTAAATTGGATCAGACGTCTTGTTGTATCAATATTAATAGCCTATTTTAAATGTCCAGATTTTCCCTTAAAGTGCATTCAGTAAGTTTTTGTCTGATTTAATTCCACAACTAGTGGTCATGAAATCATGAATTTCTTTACAGAGATACCCATAGTGACCAAAGAAATTATTACTCATTAGGTCATTCTCTACAGCTACTGACGAGACCACCACCTGATTTGAATTTTATGTAAACCTTGGGTTCCTTGCAAATATGTTGTAGCTGTTGTAGCCACACATTACAAAGAAATAAAGCTAAGCCTTTACGGTAATGGCACGAAAGTTCCGATCTTCGGTACTTTCTGCAAACGATAGAAAGTTTAATCAGGTTGATGTGTATCTTTGATGAGGTAGTCACACCACCTCTGTGGTACTAGGGTATGCATTTGATTGTATTAAGAGCTTTACGAAGAAGGACATTAGTAATGTCAATACAATGTCTTAGGTATTAACATAAAACAGCAACCGGATTCGAAATTTCCACCCAGACGAATGAGGGCACCCTTGACCACATTACAGTACCGATCAACCCTCCTGTCAGGGTTACAGTAAAGGTACTGAGCACATGCTGCCATGGAGACAATAGGAGATGGAGAAGTAAGACGGCTTCTCAAACGTCTTGCCAGACTTACCGCAAACAAGTAAACATTTTTGCACTGAACCCTTCCGATATCCTGAATCTACGACGAGTACTTCTCACCAACACATGCTTCGTCTTCAAGAATTATATCTATACTCAAACAAAGGGTGTACCCCTGGGTGCTCCTACATTTCATGTGATCGCTGAAATGTTATGCAAGCAGTTGTAGCCACAGTGCTATCAAGAGCGGACCAAAGGTCAACTGGGAAAAATACGTCGATATTTTTATAAGGGGATCCATGTAATGGAGGGCATTACCTGGTCGAAAACTCGTGTGGTGAAAGTTCATTAGCTGTGGTTGCTCTTTCGTTAAGTTATGTTGCTTCATTATCTTAGAAATACCACTTGGGTAACTAGGACGAAGGATCAGGTTATAAGATAAGAAGTGTAACTGGAAAGGTGGCTGGAGATTGACTGTGCAGTGGCATCACTAGTTAAGTACAAAGTAAATAAAACCCTATGACAAACATTAAAAAAAGGAATGAAGTCTTGCAGACGCGAGGACGCTAAGATGTGGAATATGCTCCACCACTTGTACGCAATCCTGTCAAATCAATAAATGCTGGGTCATTTAGACCTTCTCAAGCGTAGCAACCTTGTCTCGCTGGATTATTTGTTGTTTCTGATCTTGATGGGAAAACTGTTGTTAGTTTCGCAAAAAAGTGCTTTGCATTTTTAATAACAGAGTTATTTCGTTTGTCTGGATTCTCTTTGCTCCACGTGGAGCATGAGGTCGACCCGGATTTCCTTTATCCTGCAAATCCTTACAATTTTTTTATGTTTCTACTCATTATTTTGTTTATTTTCCATAGTTTTTCACTGTGTGTTTTCTTTTCAATTTAAAAATGTCCCCGTGCTGTTTAGAGATGAAGTCTAATACTATTCGCCATGACGGACAAGGACCTGGTCAGGTCCAGATCCTATTTTCTTGAGATTCTATTAGACCAACAAATTCTACGGGTTCTTCGTAAGCAGTTGATGTAATGTGCAAAGTTCATTTAGGTCAGACTTTGTTGTTCTCAAGCATTCTGCTGCATACTACAGGAGAGGTTTGACTGTTGCCAATAAATATAATATATGGTTAATTTGTGGTCAAAGTATACTCTTTATAAACGTTCAGATAATTCCCTACATCATCGGCATTGCTCACTAGCTTTAATTCTGTGATGTGTCCTTAAAACCCGCTTGTCGCAGCAGCACGTTAATAAAATGCTCTAATTTATTGTTCAAAATGAGTTGCGTATGACGCTGGGTTATTGTTAGATGCTGCTTTTTTGCAAGACAATTAAAAGCCCACGTTTCACTACCACATCAGAAAAAATCGTAAATCATAAACTCTGTACAGAAATACTGGTGAAAACTGAGATAATATAAAACACTATTTGCAGTCAATTGTAAGAATTTAAACATCAAAAGGTATTGACAACAGATAGTTTCAAAGACTTCTCTAAAGATGGAGAGAACGTGGAGGTGGTATCAGTTTTTAATTTTCTGGGAAGCTTGATTACTGAAGATGGAGGGTCTTCAGAAGAAATCAAACTGAGGCTCAGCATGGCAAGAACAAGAGTGTCAAACAGTGTACAAACCTGAAGAAAATCATGAGAAGCAACGACTTATCTAGAAAGACCAACATCAGAATAGTTGGAACTATGATATTTCCTATAGCCATATATGAGTGTGAAAGTTGGACCGTCAAAATACAAGGTAGAAACAAGGTGTGGTGTTGAAGAAGAGTATTGAAGACCCCTTGGACTGCAAGAAAAATAAATGTATCTGTAATCGAGAGAGTAGTACCTAAAGTAAATTCAGAAGCACGTACAGCAAAACAAAAGCTACGAAACTTTGGACATGTGATACGAAAGGAAAACAGTTTAGAGAAGGATTTAATGTTGTCTATATATGAGAGAAGAAGAAGAAGAGGAAAACAGCGACAAAGATGGATGAATGAAATGATGGCATTGACAGGCAAGTCTCTGGCAATTTAAAGTTCGCGAGGGACAGAACGCGGTGGAAACAGATCCTGCATGATGTCACCAAGAGTCGTCATCGAAGCGACGTAACTTGATGATAATGATGTAAGCAAAGCACGGTTCCTCGAAGTGAAATGGCAGTCCTTTTTCATACAGCAGTTACTGGTATCGGAACTGGAAGTGAAATAATGTAACTTATTTCCGTCTGTGAATAAATATATTATCAATGCAAATTACCCAATTAGAGGTGATGATAGACAGTGCGATCCTTTCAGAGAAGCTGTTGCTGTATTTAAAACCAATAAAAAGGGCTTTGGAATGTCAAACATGATATTGTAACTTTATTAAAATACATATCTTACCTGGTTAATTCTGCAAAGAGATGTGCATTCCTTTAAATTTGCTCATCAAAAATGATATCCATCCTCATCTAGACTGATTTATACACTGCTACATCTGTGGTTGATTAATCTTAAAACAAGAAAGATTGTTGTAAAAATACCAAAGAGTGCTAGCTTTATTTTGAGTGCCTCGTTGACCCCACTGTTGTACTCAACAGACTTAGCGAGTTTACCTGAAGCATCGAGTCTAGCGAGTACATTTCAACAAAGTTTCTGGGTGACTTCTATAAATTTTGGTAAGCGGCTAAACTGGACAAGTATTTTAGCGAGGAGTTTCAAAAATGGGGGAGTGAAACGTTATAATAAAGTCAACGAAAACCATTTAGATATTTATGTACTGTTTAGCGATTTTTAACACAAGTTGACGTAATGTGAAAATTCCATTTGTAGCGCGTTTTTAATTATGATACCCTGACAAGGACCAGGAATAGCATGACAAGGCTTCAAGGATAATGCCTGCAAAGTTCTCACAAACAGCACTGGGTAGCTGTACCTCTGCTCTTTTTATATTTCACAATTAAAAATTCTGTTACGCTTTCCAATTAATGTGGCCATAACTGCGTCATTCCATTGGGTAAAAAATACCTCTGCAATCCAGGTGTTAAAAAGAGCGAGTATAAAAAATCCACACGATTTTTTAATTGTAGGAAAGAGGACATTGCAACAACTGCCTATCTATTTCCTAATCTGTTGTTTATAAAATCTTGATTAAAATCATCAGAACACTTCAACAATGTACTGGTATGACAAAGAACGTTCGGTGTAACAAATATAAAAATGAAACTGCTTCATGTAGTGTGTTATTTCCACCTACAATCTTAGATTACTTCAAGGCTTAACTTTCTACAATCTAAACCAGAAAATAGCAACAGAGAAAGAAATCCATATTCGAGAATCGATTGTACTAGGAAAAATTTACAATCCAAAAAGTAAAATTTTTCACATAAACATAGCTTTAACAATAATTCTACAAGTTCAGAAACAACAAATATGAGATAAGGTTACTGCGCTTGAGAAGGTCTAAATGATTTAGCATTTATTGATTTGACAGGGTTGCTTAGAAGTGGTAGAGCATATTCCATATCTTGGTTTCCTCACGGGTGCAAGATTTCCTTCCAGTAACTGTAGCGTTTTACTCGCTTAGTATTTAACTAATGATACTACCACAGAGCCGATCTCCAGCCACCTTTCCACGTACTCATTATTTTAAAACCTGACCCTCTGTCCCAGGTACATAAAGTATCCAAAGATAAGAAGCATGTCAGTGATTGAGATGTACAGATACTTTGTGAGTAATGTTGGATCACCAAAAGTTAGTACCTTACATGTTATCATGAACCAATTGATGAGTTCACTACAAAAACGTATCAAAGCATATTCCATGGTGCCGTAGAGGTTTGGTATGTTGACGAATTATGACTGTAGGTCTGGCGAAGGTGTCGTTGTTTGTATATCGACATGTTATTGTATATACAAAGGATTCGTCTTTTGATTTATTAAAAGAACTTTGTCAATTTACAGGCTTCTATGAAGACCAGAGACCGATAAAATAGGACCAAATGTAAGTGTTTATTAATGCATTTTCAAATATTGCTCACTATTGAAGTTCATTTTGCATTTCGTAACGAAGAAATAGGACTATTCAATTATTTATCCGTAATGGGTATGAACTGGTTGGGGGGAACGCTAAAACGAATTAAAGATGTTAAACGATCAACGATGGGTCAACAACGTCTTGGTATACTGCCACTTCTCTGCAGAGAAAGTGATTTTCTTTAAAAAAACAACTTTCAAAACCAACTGGCGAATTTGACGGGGGAGGCTGGTAAGTTGTACTCTTCCTACTGTAAACTTGTAGTAATTCCTGCACTGTAAAAAATGTTCTGTAAATTTTTGTGATAAGTTCTGCTGTTAATTCAAACTTTTTCCTAGTATCGGTAAGCTAATTATATCTGTGTTTTCAGGCCACTCATCAAAATTTAGCTTGGAGGCGGCCAATACTTGATTAGCAGCTGCTTCGTATCCACATATATCAACAGTAATTAAATATGCATCTGTTGATTGGTATAACAGGTTACAACATGCTGGACTTATTTGTCATGGTGTTATCAACAATATTCAAGAGGTCCCTTTTATTGGACCTTATTAGATAAAAGCCTCTAGACCTGTGATAATTGATTAAATCAGAAGTGGCATTATACCCTCTCTATTTCTTCTTACGGGAGCGAGCATATCTCTGTTACCTCAACTCTCTCTTGGAAAGAAATAATCTGGCTTCACTTTTCTACCATTTGCAGCAGCTGTCAAACATACGCGGATTTTAAATGTCCAATGGATTTCATTTTAACTGCCTTAGCTACTTCAGCATTTACAGTATCAACGCTAAAGTGTTAAAATACTAAAGCGCTTACTAACACTTAAGCGTTTTAGACTGTATGTAATGAGATGGAAGAGAAATGATCTTCAGGGTTCATGTACCTATCTGATTTTTTCTTCGGCACCACATGTATCCTGTTAATTAGGATAATGGTCAGTTGGAACTTGCATGGGTCTGACATCTGGCTTCTTCGAATAAACTCAGTCATTTCTTTCGAAGAGATGACTTCACAGTGACCAGTTCCCTAGACGAAATGAACATTCTCTTCACAACGAGTTGTTAATTTTCCTCGAAAAGCTTTAACACCAAATCTCGCCTATTTTTTTCGCAAGGCAAAAATGCATCGCCTCCCATTACAGGTTTCAAGATTCCAGCATAATTAAACCAGTGTTTCATTTATCAGCAACTTATCTGAACCTGTCGAGAGTGACACCTGGTTAAATAAAACGTGGCAATCTGACTTAACGACAAAGACTGATTACCAGACATTAGACTCATGAATTCTGAACTTCTATGATTTCGCCTTACGTCTCCTCATTTACTTCTTAACTGAACTGATGTGCGGTTTAGACCTTTATACATTAACTGTTTTCTATGGCAAATCTCATATTTCTATAGTAAATATCAAAGTATGCCTTTTCTGTCGAATTTTTGGATTTTGTTTAACTACCAGGCATTGTCAACATTCAAAGAACAATTCACGCAGGGCAAACACAAGAACGTAACAACTCGTTAATCATGACGTGAAAATATACCAGCCTTTAAAAATTTGAAAATCGAATCCCATGTATTTTCCTGCGTCCAGGGATACTAGATATGCGGAACAGAGTACTAGTAAATACGGTAATCGAATGCTTGAAGAAAACAACATTTTAATGTTTGTGAGTATTTAATTGCAAAAATTTCTTGGAATGACATCTCCATGCATTTTGAATGGTTGTCAAACAACGGTAAGAATAAACAAATACGAAAATTTGAAATTTTGTTTTAAAGTGTTGTCAGGGGACACACGTCTGCAATTGCAAACGGTCAACAAAGAAAGTAGACACCTCTCTTTGTAAAAAAAGACGCAAAGGAAGTTAAAGAACACGATGCATGTGCAATCAGAGTATTGAAGAGGGAATGCGAAGATTGATATAGAGAGGCTGGACATACTGTACTCAAACTGATATACAAGAAACTGCCCTCGGCATCATATAAGATAAGAATAGAAAATACCCTTTTTTCAGAACACGATTGATAGGAATTTAAGCTTTTTTTTCCTATTCAAATAAACGCCCATTGCCGTTTTATTTTTAACATCGTACCCTGGGGATTCTATTGTTCATTTATGGTACCTGTGAAAGAAGACCACAATTCATTCAAGAACCACGAGATAATGTTTACTGTAGGAATAGCTGCAATTAGTAATTTCCTCTAATATCGCTTCTCGGCCTTTTGGCTAAGATCAAGTGTAGAGCTCTGGTCTCTCCTTGGTCGGGTCTACAGCTCTAGGGCCCAACCACACAGGACCGGTCGTCTTGAGGTGCTTGAGCTTTGGCTGATGACCAACCCAGAAGGAAGGAACCTTCCTACGGAGGGTCCTGGAGGGGCG
>RDPX01000183.1:864972-896767 GCA_003991215.1 Morbakka virulenta | reverse complement strand
CTGCTTCTTCCGTTCGGGTCTTTCATAGATGGATATCTGTGAAAGACAAAATGGGCCCACTGTTTACCAGGGGTTCCATCAATGAAAGACCCAGTAATTTCCTCTAATATGTGATCCTTAACTTTGTCACCTTCATAACTACATGAATTTACAAATAGTTGTGTAAATATGGAAGGTCTTGAACAGGTGCAACGACTATAACAACAAAAGGTAACAAAAATCATTTATTTCATGGAACAGTATAGTTCAAACTACAGCACACTTTAGAAGTCCAATACAACTATGAAATACCTTGAAAATATAAACATTACAGTAGTTTTGCCTTAATTAATCCGCGGCGTTTGGAAGGTACATATTATTACAAATATATTCATCCACGTGTATCAAAGTGTTGTGTTGGAAGTGTAGTCAAGCCCTAAATTACTTGTCATTCAAGCTATTTGTCTTGCTTCAACATGGTCTTCGTTCCCTATTTTGACAATACTTGCAAAAAGAGGTAACAGTATTCAATTTACAAATCCTTAGAATTGGCCCAGTCCAAGCTTGATTTATAAAAAGTCCATTCTATAAATACCTTCAAAGTCTTTAAAAAATTCACTTTCTCTGACAGCATAAAAACCTTTCAGGTTATAATATTCCAATAACTACAGGTAAAAACAAGTTTCCCCTCTGACATTTAAACCACTCTGACAGGCATTCCAGAATCAGCTTGTTTTAAAGGTGGACTCATAATTATTTTGTATCCTGGCACACAATGGATACGAGAGTCATTAGGTGAAATAACCGGAAGCCAAGGCAAGGGTTGAATTTGATATTGTTGCACATACCTACTTGGCTCATATGTATATAAAGGTGTCTGCTGACTGTAGTTCTAAAATGATAAGTTAAGAAAAGGAACAGTGAGGAATGGGTTTCTTAAAAAATGTGAACCGTAAAAAATTATTTTTAAGAATGCTATAAAAACAATGTTTTACAAAAACGTGGGCGGTGGCGAAGAGTATTGAAGGAAAAAACGAAAATTGGCACAGAAATTAAAAATGTTGAAAGAAAAGGCATCAGGTTGAAAAGCTTAAACACTAAAAATCAACACCACCTTGCTACCTTTTTCCAAAACAGTACCAAAACACATACAACGTCAATGGTGATCTTAACAGTTTTTTTCTGAGCCGATGTAGAATTCATTTAAAATAGAAGCAAAAACTAATTGAAATCAAATTGTGTCAGGCAATAACATTTCAACAAAATTGAAACCAAAACAACTTTGAAACGTAACAGAGAAATTACAGTGGTAAGCTTCAATCAGCCTTTGATGTCGACCGCCGGCATCCAAATAATTCATCTCCGCCTGAGAAATATATTTACCCTAATATGCTCCAGGTTATGGGCTGTTAAAACATAATGCTTTTCTATTTATATACGATAAAGTTTTACATCAAATAACCTGAAATTTTTCTTCGTTATTATCGTTGACTTCTACGGTCTAAAATAATTTGTTTTGTATTTATTCTGTTTTTAGACTTGCAAAAGAACCTTTAAAAGATAGTTCCTCGGAGACAAGTCAAAAATTGGGCAGCAATTGGATTTCTTGCTGTTTATAGAAACCCATATTACGAAATCTAAATAAACTTAGATTACAGCAATGCGCGCAGGAGGATCCATCCTCCAAATGACAAAAAAGTGGGAATTGCGACCGTAACCGACAAACACCTCTCTGGTTGTCCGTTCACTTTCGCAGTTCCTGTTTTTAAAGCCAAACCAGTGCTTGGGTGATAGATGCAGAACTTCTAAAAATATGGAAAATATTTTTGACCACGCCATGTAAGTGCTTAAAACATTGCTGAATCACTTTGATTCTCAAAATTGTTCACCCACAGGGTTTCCAAAAAACTAACTAACAAACAAAAGACTTAAAGGATCAACACCTGCACTGAAATTCCTGAACAAAGACCAAGAGATAACACTCATTACCAGCAACGAAATATGGCTTTATTTTTTTCAATAAACAGGAATCAAATAGGCCATTAATGAAATGCCGCTACCCTACGTCGTCAAAACCTTTAAAAATGAATGACGTAAAAGTTTGCTGGAAGAATCATGATTATCTTTTGGGATGTTGGTGCTGTCATTCTAATAGATTCCTTAAAAGAGGATAAAACAAACTCCCGATACATAAATCAAGACCATAGCGAGGCTCTGACCAAGAACTTTGTGAGTAAGACGCACCTTGGAAACAAAGGTCATCATAATGCATGGAAATGCTCGATCACGCACAAGGGTGAGGGCAAGAGTGACAATCACCTCATTTGAGTAAAGAGTTTTCGGCATCCTTTATATTCACCAGACTTGGCACCTCCAGACTGTAATCTCTTTGGCCCCATTAAAAAGTGTTTCAAATAAAAACAATATATGAAGAGAGAATGCCTGCAGTGATGAAGTGGTCCAACGGACAGTCAACAGATTTCACGATGTAGGGATACATGCCTTTATGCGATGGTAGAACAATTCTAATGAGAGAAACGGTCATTATTTCATAAGCAAGGGTGTAATCCCTGGGGATTTAGCTTCATATTGACGTATGATAAATGTTCTTGTGTCAGTAATGCCCTGTTGTAAAGAAAGAGGCATTACTTTTTCACTCACACATTTCACTAACGCTAACTTACGGGTCAAAATGTTCGATGACACAGACATACCGGACGTTACAGGTTTAGAAGCCACAAAAATAAATTTATGTTCTGTCCATATGTTGATTTAGTTGTGAGGTTGTGTTACAAGTTCACATGTGCGGGTTAATTCCAACTTTTTACAACAAAATTCTACACGTTGTTAGTTGATAAAAAAAGAGGAGCAACACTTTTACTACTATGTCACACAGTAGCAAATTAATTCTTGAATTCAAATCATTTCAAAACTAGTCACAGACATTGAGCAACCAAATTATTCAATTCTAATGTCAAGAAATTAACTCTTCTTCTACCTGAGAACTAAAACTTGTCCAAAATATGCGTGTGTTGGAGCCAAGGGTAACAACAAACTTTTTAACAGGAAATATAACTGAAACAGCCGGTGGGGCGTGAGACCAAAGGAAAAGAGCATATGGTCTGCAAATTTGACAAAGTATTTATGGTTTAAAGCGGGGAACAAGATGCTGGTATTTTACCATGGATAGCTTTTTGGAGCAGTAAGGTTACAGGCAGAGTGCTATTGATAGTTGCATCGATATTAAGTCAGTAGAAGATAGCTCTCTCTCTCTCTCTCTTTCTCTCCCCCCATCTGTTGATAATACTATCCTAGCCTCTAATGATGTCCAGATGTCAAAAGAGGAGGAGAGGTTTTTAAGAGACAATTTCAGATGACTAATATGGGGCTAGCAAAATTATGCCTTGGCAGTGAGATTGCAAGAGACAGGGAGAACAAGAAGATGTGGTTCTCGCAGACACAGTGCATTGAATCGATGTTAAAAAGGTTCGAAATGCAAGGTTCTTGACTTGTTAACACTCCACAAGATGCTTCATCAATTCTAAGAAAAACGAAGGAGAGGGTGTAGATCTTAGAAACTATCAGGTACCAGTGGGAGCACTGACTTATTTGGTGTGTAACTTTATGTGCAGTAAATCAGTTTGCTGTCGAACCAGGACAAGAGCATTGGAAGGCCATTAAGTGGCCCTTTTGATACTTTAAGGGTACATATGACTTTTTCCATCTTATTTAAAGCTTGGCTATACCAAGGTTATCAGTTGGAAGGGATACGTAGATTCGGACTGGAGAAACAGCTTCAATAGTCAGGTAAGTTATCATCGCCTTTGCATTCAACAGTTTTCAGTACGTTTGGCGACTCAGAATAAACATAAAATACACATACTATTTAGTGAACATTGCAAAGTAGTGTTATGATTTATGCCAAAGAATAACTGTCCATGTTAAAATGTTACCCTACCTTTCCCGCTGCTTTTGCATTACACAATTTGCGCAAACAAAAACACAAAACAAGTGGTGGTAAGTCAAAAAAAGGAGTTTAATAATATGAATCAATACTAAATAACATTTACTTACTACTGGTAATGCATTGCTTGGTGCCGCAAAGTAATCAGGTCTGGGAATTTGTGGAGATGCTGATTGTGGGGGTGTCTGTGATCTCAGCGTGCCCTTGAAAGAAAAAAACCCCTTTAACTAGTGTAAATTTTTCTCTCTAAAAAACTCATTTGTGCCATGACAAAAATTGCTACTTACTTTCAAAATCCCTATAAAACATGCAATTTTTAACCAAATAATCATTCAAAGGATCATTACCCAACACGTAGAAGGAAACACATTCATTTAGAAGAGGATTGTTTGAAACGGAAACAACAAAACGTCTCAAGAAAGAAACATTTTTATGGCAAAAAAGTGACTGGAAGCTCAGAGGGCAACTTGCTTGTACAGGTGAGTAATTTGGCATTTCTATTTTAACACACACACAAACACACACATATATATATATATATAACAAACACGACTTCTCTTTAGCATACTTAGACCCGACAGCCAACAATGCCATTAAAAATCTATCATATCTCCCTTAAGGAAACGATACAAATTCTATCCGATGAGAAACAGTAGACGTCATCTGGTAAGAAGTCGGGGTTAAGATCTCGTACAAGATTACAATAAGAGTGGAGCATTACTTGTTCTTATTTTCTAAAGTATTTATACATTAATGTAACTGCAAGTTCCCTACGACATCAACTTCATATGATGTACTCTTTATGAAAAGAATTTCCTCTCTAATCTAAACCACATTTGTAAACTTAACATAGACATATGTTTACAAAACTGCACAAGGGCTACATATCTTTCTTTATAACTCCTATTTTTTATCATTGTTATTTTATTGTTAATATTTCATAAAAAACACGATAGTTTTTAACCTTTTCATCATTAACATGTTTCGGTATTCACATACCTTCTTATAAGAAGGTATGTGAATACCGAAACATGTTAATGATGAAAAGGTTAAAAACTATCGTGTTTTTTATGAAATGTTTATCTATATTTGTGCGGAATCGCAGTTTATTGTTAATGTTGTTAGGATGTGGAAAGGGAAAAGTGAGTTTCATATCCCAAGAATCTCAATTTTCTCCACCGGTCTATCTTTAATTTTAAGCTACTTCATGTTCTTATATGCTAATCTTCGGAAATGTCGATTGATACGTCACATGGGCAAATTCTTAATGTAGCAGGCTTACAACTGGTGAAACGGTGCTCTTTAGATGGTCAACTTCGGGAAGAACCAAACGTTTCATGCGCTTTTTTTAAAAGTAAACCTAAGAATTTAGCAAATTCTGCACAATTGTTATTGCATACTTTAGACTTTCTGTCTGGTATCCAAAAACAGAAAGAATTCATTTTTGCTCACTTTTATGCAACCACTGACGGGTATACCTACTAGTTGTTTAGTTATTTCCAATAATCTGTAAAAAGAAATTTTGAAAAGTACATATCTGTCACAGTGATGAATTCAAGGGATTAATTATTTATTTATTTCTGAATGTAAAAATTTCATTTCCAGTTATATATTCGTACTCATTATGCTACTCGCCCAATATAAAAAAATTCTATCAAACGTTGGGATCTTCCAAGACTGCATTTTGGTAAAAAAATCCAGTGAATTAACCGTTCCTAACGGAGAGAAAAAAACACACAATTGTACTTGTCCTCTTCTTCCACTGGCTTGAATCCCATTTAGATGGGGTCGCCGGTGCGGATTCGCATTCGCCATTCCCCCCTGTCTTGCGTGTCCTCTTCAGTCGCACCAATCTCTTTCAGATCGTCCCGGATGTTGCCACGCCAACGCCTTTTCGGTCTTCCCCGTTTCCTCTTTCCAACCACTAGACTGTCCATCCGTTTGCCAACATAACTGTCTTCCCTTCGGCACAAGTGACCCAACCAACGCAGTCTCGCTTCCCTTAACTTTTTGCCCAACTCTGTTACTCCCAACCTTGATCTAATCACCTCGTTTCTGATACAGTCCAATCTTGTCACTCCCAACGAGAATCGCAGCATCTTCATCTCTGCCACCTCCATCTTCCTTTCCTGGGTCTTCGTCATAGCCACCGCTTCCATCCCATAGAGCAATGCTGGTCGTACTATCGTTCTGTACATCTTTCCCTTGACTTTCTCCGGTACTTTCCTGTCGCATAGAACCCCGGTAATCTTCCTCCAGCTGTTCCAGCCGCTTTGAATACGCTTCTCGGTATTCCTCTCGCTTCCGCCATCTGCTTGCACGGTTGAGCCGAGGTACTTGAACGCTGTCGCTCTTGGAACGTCCTCACCCTGTAGTTTGATGGTCTTATTGCCTTCATCGGCCGTGCACAGATACTCAGTCTTCTTCCTGCTAACCTTCATTCCTCTCACTTCTAACGCCTCTCGCCACTGCTCTAGCTCTTCTTCTGCTTCCAGCTTCGTTTCCGTGCACGAAACTACATCATCAGCGAACATCATGTCCCAAGGACTCTCTCGTCTCACTCCTTCTGTCAGACAGTCCATAATGATGATGAAAAGAAGCGGACTCAATGCCGATCCTTGGTGAAGGCCCACCGTGACAGCAAAAGGTTCGCCCATTCCATCAGCACCTCTAACCTGTGTTTGGCTGCCCTCGTACATATCCTGAATGAGCCTGACGTAGCTTTCTGTGACGCCCCTCAGCCGCAGACAGTTCCATACTTCCTCTCTCGGTACCCGATCGTATGCCTTTTCCAGATCGATGAAGACGCAATGTAGAGGCAGCTGTCCTTCTCTATACTTCTCCATAAGCTGTCGAAGAGCGAAGATAGCGTCCGTGGTGCTTTTGCCAGGCATAAATCCGAACTGCTCCTCTCCGATGTCTACCATATCTCTCAACCTCCCTTCAACTACCCTCTCCCAGATCTTCATGGTGTGTGAGGTCAATTTTATGCCTCGGTAGTTACCGCAGTCTTGGACATCGCCTTTCTCCTTGTAAAGCGGAACCAATATGCTGCTTCTCCAGTCGTCCGGCATTTTGTTCGTTTGAACAATGTCGTTGAAATGGTTGACCAAGAAACTTATCCCCGTCTCTCCTAGGCACTTCCACGCTTCCGCTGGGATACCATCAGGTCCAACAGCTTTTCCGCGCTTCATTTTTCCAAGAGCTTGGATAACTTCCTGTCTGGTGACGGGCTGGATTCCTGCATCTGGAATTGGTTCCACAAATCTAGGTGTCCGATCGTTCTCAACGTTCAGCAGTTCTTCAAAGTACTCTCTCCATCGCTTCCTGATGTCGCTGTCCTCTGTTAACGTCCTTCCCTCTCGGTCTTTGATGAGTTTCGCCTGCAACACGTCTGCTGAATTCTTGTTCTTGATCTTCGCTATTCGGATCGCTTTTCTTAGACCATCCTGACCGTCCAAACTGTCGTACAAATCCTTGTATGCTCTAGATTTTGCCTTCGCGACTTCACGTTTTGCCGTCTTGTTCGCTTCTTTGTAAGCCTGGATACTTTCTTCCGTCCTCTCTAGGTCTCTCGCCTTCTTCTTATCCTTCTTCTGGGCAATCGCCTCCTGGACCTCTGCATCCCACCACCACGTTTCTCGATTCTCCTTTGCCTTGCCTGATGTTTGGCCTAAGGTCTCCTTTGCTACGTCCCTCACCGCTTTACTCATGACCTGCCAAGTCGGTTCGCTACCCTGAATCCGCTGTTTCACCTTCTCCGCAAACTCTTCCCTGAGTGCTTCATCATCCAGCTTCCACCATCTGGTTCTCCGGGTCGCTGCTCTCTTCGCTTGCTGTTTGCCCTTTACCGTCGCTTTGCAGATGACCGGTTTGTGCTGCTTGGCTACACACTCTCCTGGGAATACCTTACAGTCGGCCACATGTTTCAACATCGTCCTCCTGCATAACACGTAGTCAACCTGCGTGTTGTTTCCGCCACTCGTGTACGTGACCCGCTGTGACGTGCGCTTTTCGAAAAACGTGTTGATGATTGCCATGCCAACTGCTCCTGCCATGTTGGTAATCCGCTCGCCTTGCTCATTCGCCACACCGTAACCATGTCTGCCCATAAACGCCTCCTTTCCGGTGTTGTCTCCACCAACATGTCCATTTAGGCCTCCACCAATCCACATCTGCTCCGTTTCCGGTATTCTCGTAGCACTCTCTTCCAGCTGGATCCAAAAGTCCTCCTTTTCCTGCTCGTCGCATCCAACTTGGGGCGCATACACACTCGCGATGTTCACCACCACCTTTCCGAGGGCCAACTTAATCCAGATTTGTCTGTCCGACTTTCTTTCAACCGATAGAACGCTCTTCTTCAGATCAGGGTCTAACACAATTCCAACTCCGTTTCGCTTTGCATCCGTTCCGTAGTAGAAGAGCTTGTATCCGTCTCCCAGCTCTCGTGCCTTCTCCCCTTTCCACTTCGTTTCCTGAACACATAGCACGTTGATTCTCCTCCTTCGCATCATGTGCACAATCTCCATTCCTTTCCCGGTTATTGTGCCAACGTTCAAAGTCCGAACCACTAACTCTCGCTCCTCCTTTTCCCTCCTCATTCGCCTTCGCTGAGCTAGCTTCTTTAGCCGCACTCGCTCTTCGTGCAGTAGCCGTAATCCTCTTCTCACAGCCTCACGGCGATCAGACTGCGCGTCGTTTGAAGCGGAGTACGCCCTATCCGTATTCTTCTGCTCTTTGTGAATCCGCATCACTGCAGTTTGGCATAGTTTTTACGGCCGGATGTCCTTCCTGCCACCAACGAGATGTATCAGTTGAGTCACTTCTGCTTGCGGGGTGCAGGCAGACGAGACCGTAACAGAGGAAACTTGACCATACGAATTAAAAGAAAAGCCATTACCTGTTTCTTTACTGCAGGTCCAACCTTTACAATTTTTCCATGTAAAACTAAAGCACCATCATGATAAAGAACTCTGGCTACATCTTGAGGACTGGCGAACGTTACAAATCCAAATCTAATTCCAAACAGGAGAAAAATAGCTAGTATGAGGATATAATTTTTTTAATGAATTACTCCTTTATAGCAAACAATGTTTAATACTTTAGTTAAAGAACATACCCCTAAACGAGAAAACTTGTCAGTCACACCTTGAACTAGCTACGGTCAAATGTTGGGGTCTATTCAATGTGGAACTCGTCAACCAGTTTATCACTAGGATTCATGTGAATTTTCCCCCCAATTTGGCATGTTTTGGAACATTCTCCTTGTTTTCGGAACTGTTTATTTTTCATTCAGCAACAAAATAGGTGGATTCTTCTTTACTTTCATGGCCAAATTTTTTTAGTATTTAAACAAAGTGAAACAAACTAAGCTGAAATAACCAGTTACCAGTAATCACACAGAGCTATGGCCAGTTAAAGACATCGGTATTTTTATGTTTAATATTGGTGATTTTTGGTGTTAAGAGTATGTTGGAAAAATCTTCATATTTCAACCTTTCACTTTTCCTTCCTGATGGGAGCTTAAAGGAGGTATCTGAATAATGTGACAAGAACCTGAAACTAACTGCTTCTTAAACTTGATCTTATCTTAGCTTAGGTTTCAGGGAGGTATATCTTCTTGGTACGGAGATTTCATATGTTATGTGTATTAAATCTGAAAGGTCCAAACATTATTAACAGTCGGGGGTAGGAAGAGGACTTACCATCCCAATACTGACTATGATCAGTTCTTCTTGTGGTTAATGATGTTAGATTGTCAAAAAATCTCTACTGGGGATGGGGTATAATCAAGCCTACATCAAAAATAAAATCACTATACAGAATAAATATAAAAAGGCACAAACATAATTATAAAAATACCTAATAATCATAAAAGGAATCTATCCACAGTCAAAATAGGAAATCAACAACTTGACAGCAGAAGTTTGAAAACAGAAATCGATATTTTCTTGGGGTACTCTATTTTTCAATAAGAACTGTTGACTCTAACTACCAGATATTTCCACCTCGCTGCAACCAAATGACATGAAAATTTTGAAAAGTCCAACCTATCCGAAGCACTAAACCTAAACTATAGTTAACTAAGCTAAAGGTGTCAAGGATAAGGAAAAGAACGAAGGGAGGGAAACGAATAGGTGGGTCAATAACATGTAGATTAACATAATAATAACATAATAATAACATCTAGATTCTTACTTGGAAGGTATAAAAGCTTTTATTTTCTTGCCAAGAAAAACGTCTACAAAAATAACAATAACTGAGAACATACCACAGCAAATAACATATCTACAACCTGGCAATAATATAACATTCATTGTTTTAATCCTGCTGCACAATTTTTCCATTTAAGCTAAAACTTTCAAGAAAAGTCTTGACAAAGTCTTCTGGGCTTACCTTCTAGACCTTCCAAAATCATCGAGCACAATTTTTCCTTCAAGAACTGTTCCAAATTTTTGGAAGAAACGTGCTAATTCTCCTGCTGTAGTCTGAAATATTAAATAAAGGATTGCAGCGACATGTACTCACAAAAATAATTGCAAGGCATAGTACTGATATACGCAACTCAAATTTCTGTTTACCTATTTCTGAAAAAAGGGCAACAGAATGGCTCCATACACCCGTGGAAGCATATTCTAACTTGTCAAACGTAATTAAAACGAACTGATTACTAGGTGTTTAAACGGACCTCTTTTCAATGCCAAATATTTTCATAAATTGTGAAGATCTTTGGTAAAAAGACCCGCCTACTTTGACGCCAGAAGCTTTTCCCTTCGACTTGGCAAATTTAAAGTTTGTATTTCACAACTGAAATTCTACGTTCTATAAAATTCATCAATAATAATAAAATAGACATTTTAGTGGGTACTGCACTCATTGTTTTAGTTTAATTTCCCATATTTTATACACCAGACTTAAAGAAAGTTGTATATAAAACTGTTTTATCTGGGGTGATTTAGGTTTNATTCTAACTTGTCAAACGTAATTAAAACGAACTGATTACTAGGTGTTTAAACGGACCTCTTTTCAATGCCAAATATTTTCATAAATTGTGAAGATCTTTGGTAAAAAGACCCGCCTACTTTGACGCCAGAAGCTTTTCCCTTCGACTTGGCAAATTTAAAGTTTGTATTTCACAACTGAAATTCTACGTTCTATAAAATTCATCAATAATAATAAAATAGACATTTTAGTGGGTACTGCACTCATTGTTTTAGTTTAATTTCCCATATTTTATACACCAGACTTAAAGAAAGTTGTATATAAAACTGTTTTATCTGGGGTGATTTAGGTTTTCATTTTCAAAAATTTGCTTGTTACGTAATGTTATTCTCACCCACCTTCTCAAATTGCCACATTTAGGAACTTTTTATGCTAAAAAAAGTGCTTCTTTTTGGAACAGTGACAGGCTTTTGTTCAAGGTTTAAAAAAAAAATTAAAACCAATTCGACATAATATAGATTTCAATATCTTTTAAATGAGATCTTTCACCAAGTGTACCCTGATATTTTTCATATTTTTATTATTATTGAAGTATTTCTTTACATATACGTTTCAGTACAATTACTAACCGGGTCACCCCAGTGATTTGGGGCAGAAAAAGGTTTTATGAGACATGACATGTACATTACAGGGACGATTGACATATTACCAAGAGTATAAAAATTACTATGAAAATATTAAAAAACTATGAAAAGCAGAAAAAGTTTGTAAAAAAAGTACCACATCAAGATAGGCTGCGCATATGTTGATTATTGCCATCGCTATATTTCTCCCTTCACTTTCTACTGTTTTGTCGACTTCCTTTATCCACTGTTCAAATCGCTCCAATACAATCCAACTCTTTTTCTGGGGATCTGTAACGAAGAGGCAGTTGTTTTGTATGTTTGAAGCACCCTAGTTTTCCACTTTTGCCAATGACAAAACACTGGCAGTTTCTCCTCGAGGGCAATTGCAGCAACAAGTCCCGTTAACCTTACTTAATTGTGCCTCTCTCCTGAATCTCTTCTGAATACTTTTGCCTCTCCACGTCCATTGTTTTTTTCAGCAAACCTTTGAAAAATAATCCAAATTCGTCGGCACTGTAGATATCACGGTGATGTATACAGTGGGTATCGCAGGGAGTGGTGTTCTATACAAGGACACTGTAATTTCTGGAGTAACTGAATTTGATTCTTCGGCAACGTCTTCAAAAACTATATTATATCGACTTTTCCATTTATGTAACCAGCCCCTTGATACTTGGAAATTCTTAACTTCAAAAAGACCAGCAAAATCTTGGGCCTTTTCCTGTAAAATCGTCTAACTTATAGTAAAGTTTTTGATTCGCATTTGCAACAACCATTTATGCAACGCCGTATTTATTTCCTAAAGCTTTCCTTCTTTAACTCCCCGGCGCTTCCAACTTCAAGCTTCAAAAAGCTTTAAAATCACTTAAAATATTTTACTGCTTCAACTGACACGTCGACAATGCACTCTTTGTAATTCCGCAATTCTTTGCCACAAAGTTAGCTATAGCTCCCTTCTCTAGTAAGGCAGCACAATAGCTTTTCACCACATCTTCGCAACTGAAGCATTTTTGAACACCAGGACAGAAGTCGGTGATTCTTTAAGGGTTTTGGGCAGAGACTTTGATATAAATGACGAAATACTACTCACTGTCTTTAGCGAATTTTGTTGTCATGTCCGTGGGTACTATGTCTATAAAAGAGACTGGTATCCTTTCATTGGAGAAATGTTGCTGGATGAAATGGTGCCTACGAATACGGCAGACATACGCAGTCTGTCTGAAAAATGCGATGTTTTAACAAATAGAATCTGAAAAATTTAGAAAAAGGAAAATCAATCAGGCTTGCTAAAACCCCTTTTTCTTTCTTTTTGCGGATACAATGGGTTCGCCCAGTATTACAGTGCCAGTAATTGCTGAAAATATGTGTAAAAAATATGAAAAAATAACCAAAAAGTTTGTCAAACTAATGAGCGTCTATAAAAACTTCATTTTGTTACAAATTGCGTTTTGTATTTGATGCATCCCAAGTCATGTGAATATTTTAGGGGAGTTAGGACTGTTGTTACGCTTGTTTCAAAAATTCAAGCACTGTAATGCTCCAAATCTTAAGAAAATTTTTAGACCAAGCAGAATACGAAAAACTACAGACCTATGATCCTCTTATTAAGAAACTTTTAGACCTCGAAGGCCATCAAGTAGATCAGTATGTTATATACATATATAAAGGCGGTAGACGGATCTTGGGGCAAAATAGAAGATTTCATAGTCATAATTTCCTATCCCCCTAGATTAAGAACCTTTTACACCTACCACTTTGCATAAGTCTTTCCAAATCCCTTTATCATTTCGAAAGGACGCTTCTTAAAAGCAACCTTTTCTTAAGCAGAATCTACCAACTACATCTTCAATTAATTTATATTGACCCTTTTTCTTCATTTGTTCTAGTACTGAACTTTTATTTACCCTTCACTTGTTCCTAAATCACACACGTCTTGGTGCCTGACATTAACTGACACACTGCCACCATTGTTTGATGGACTTCACTGGGAAGTATTCAAGACGATTTATTTTCCAGAAGAGCTTTTGACATCGCTAGCAATATTCTCGACAGCCGAAGAACCTGACCAAATCTTACTGTACTCGCTATAACGTGCAGCTAAAACTTTCCCAGCTTTGACATGAACTCGGTAAATTTGCTGGCATAGTGTTAATTTTTTTTTAGTTTTAACGTCATTTCTTCCCAGCAAGTGGGGCTCAGACGGTGCCCTTCACAGGGACTTTGATTTGGCAGTGAGGAATTTCTTGGCCGGATGCCCTTCCTGACGCCAACCAATGGCTTTTTTTTCTCCAAATTCTCCTCGACAGCTCGGGGAATCGAACCCGGAACTTTTGGTTACTTTGCAGTTGCGCTAACCATTAAGCCACGGCTCCTATTCTATCCTATNGCTATAACGTGCAGCTAAAACTTTCCCAGCTTTGACATGAACTCGGTAAATTTGCTGGCATAGTGTTAATTTTTTTTTAGTTTTAACGTCATTTCTTCCCAGCAAGTGGGGCTCAGACGGTGCCCTTCACAGGGACTTTGATTTGGCAGTGAGGAATTTCTTGGCCGGATGCCCTTCCTGACGCCAACCAATGGCTTTTTTTTCTCCAAATTCTCCTCGACAGCTCGGGGAATCGAACCCGGAACTTTTGGTTACTTTGCAGTTGCGCTAACCATTAAGCCACGGCTCCTATTCTATCCTATCCTATTCTCCTGTTAATGAAACATCAAATTGACTTAATTCGTGGTCGGCTTCCCTAACCGACCAAGTATAAGGCAGGCCAAGTGTATATGCAATTGTTAAGGCTATTGATATTTAGTTTTTGCCCCCTTCTGCTGACAAAACAAAATCCTACATAATCTTTACCTGTTTTAGAAGCCAATCACAAAACGCGAGGCGCTGTTTACGATCCTGTCCTTGTTTTCCTTCACTGGGTTTTTAATGTCTTTTTATTGTTTTGGGCTTTGCCCAAGTCGAGTGTCAGAGTAGAAGATTTCGACCAAAATAAAACAAAATCCAATAAAATGTCACTCAAATTCTTAATGGAATTTTGAGAAACTCGGCAAAAACAAAAGCCATACGTTACAACATAACACTATTAATCACAACAAAAGTACAAGTTGGAAAAAAGAGTAATTTACTCTTTTTTCCTTCTATAATAAAAATTTCAGCTTTGTGGTAATTGTAACCGTGCAGACAGCAATGGTTACATAAAACAGAACACACAATTTTTTTGCCCTTAATCCATTCCTACACACTTTTAGAGTAGAAATTCGGTTTAGAAAAATACCATTCCCCTATTTTCAATTCATACTTATTTGTAAACACGTTGATACTTCTTCTCCGAATAACACAGTGGCACCATCAGTCTTGCTACATGTACTTTCACTAAAATCTTACGTTTTTATTTAAACAATTACCCCAAATTAATATCAATAACATATCATACAAGAATATTTTAAGAATATATTACTGGTCAGTTAATATTATGGAACTCTTATTGATGCGTGTAAAAAGCTACTAAATAATATTTAAGGGGTAGGAAAGTACTGAATCAAGAATACACATACCTTCCCTGACAATGAACCAATAAATATTCGATTAGGGAAGTGGGTACACACCAAAGGACACTCATCCAGAACGTTTTCCATTTTATCTTGTATATCTGGGAGCTAAACAGAAGAAAAAAGACCTTCAATACAGGAATGAATACAATACTCTCTTTGTCTTATTTTCTAAATTACAATAAAAAATGAATTCTATAAGGTGCAGTGTAACCAGGCCAGTCAACATCCATGGCACTAGGGAAGAAATAGGCAAGGAAGGTCAACACTAGTGACATCTTCATCCAAGTTGTCATTAGTTGTGTCAAAGACCAATATGGTCTACAATCTTGAGTACTAAAGTCTTCTACGGAAAACCATCTTTAAGAACACGAGGAGTCATGAAGAAAAATAGCAAGCTGATCACAACTTTGCAAAAAAACTTCTAATGTGACCTGAGAGTACGGGGACTGAGGTCATAAATGTTCAAGTCTTGACAAGGGATCAAACCAAATGGCGCCTTTCAGCAGGAACGGTCGAGGAACGGATGGTCTAAGTTAAGAAAGCTGTTACAGGGGATAGGAATCAATTGTAAATGTAGACTCATTCATTACGACAATTAATCCTTCTACTAGCTAGTTTAGGATAGAATACAAAAGTCATACAAATTAAACAGAAGGAACAGAACTTGATTTTTTCAAAAAAATTATGCGGTCAATAAAATCCTGTTTAAATCATGAAAGTTCATGCCTTATCAAAATATGCATCCAAATATACTTCCTTACTATAAACTTACATGCTGACTAAAATCATCGTAGCTTCTGCCATTTACAGTAACTTGAAAAGGAACTACTTACATTTCTGGCCAAACACAATTAAAAATAACGGGATAGAGTTATTTATCATTTACACTAAAACTAAGTACCTCGACTTACAATTAAATCCCCCCTTTCCGATTATTAAGGAAACATTCATTATCCTTGTTGTAAAAATAACTCAAAAACAATAGTCGGGACAATATCCTGCCACAAAAGGTTATTGGTGTCGTCTTTTAAAATGAAAGAACGTGTTCCTGCTGGCAAAATACATTTCCTTAACCAAAATCTATGTCTACTTAAGTATGAGGATGCGAGGTTTTACCAACGTCGTTCTTATAGGTAGGATAATTATCATGTCGTGAGTCGTAAGCTTTATTCTTGGTTACGTTTCGAAAGATACTTCATCCATCGTCAGGCTAGTGATATAATTAGACATAGCTATTATGTACTTCCATAGTGCAGACGTGCCTGGTGACAGGAACATTTGAGGAATGGCGCCATACCTATATAGTCTTCGTTGTTTTTCTTTTCTGTAATGCTGGAAGCCATATTTCTGGAAAAGTTTAAGATATGCTATTGATGTGATTGCTTTGTTGTTGGGAATGAATGGTTTCTTTTATTTTTCTTGCTGTAGTATTTATTTTCCTGATATACTATTAGTTTTCAAAAGTAGTTGACTTTATTCAGTCCTGTCCATGTGCAGCCAAAGATTCTATTCTCCAGGAATATGAAGACTTTGGATTAGCTGTCGGTGCGTCAGTGGTTAAAAGTCCTATCTCCAAACTACCAGTAGTTTTTGACTCAAAATATTATATTGTAATGCATAATTTTCTCAAAAATCCAGTCTTGCCAAGATATTTTTGCTCAAAGACAATAGCAGCAACTGGAACCGTTGATGCATATTAGTGGTTGCACAGCAAATGTGTGCCAAGTACAACATTGTTCCCTGGCGGTCATAAAGCTGCAAACAACTTACAAATTGACGGTAAGAACTACTGGATTAAAATGGACTCACAACAGTGATGTAGCTTAGAGGGATTGAAGGCAAGTCAAAAGAAGTCTACTTCATTAATAACTGTGGCAGTCACAAATTTCAAGTATCTTGTATACTTTTTTTAAACTATACTATTTAAAAAACGCTGTAGTCACAAAAAAGTGCATCACTGTACTAAAAAGGGAAAAACTAACCTAGTTACATTGCTCTAAAAAACAAATTAGTTATATTGTCCAAACACCTTTTATTGTGCTGGCGTCTACTTAATTCTACCTCCTCTGTTCGGTCTTTCACAGATAGAATTTTGTGAAAAGCAATATGGTCTTTCTGTTCACCTGAAGTGCTGACAATGAATAACCAGTATTAAATGCTTTGAGAAATGAATTCTGCCCAACGTGGACTCAAAGGTTGCTTGAAAAAGGCTGGGACCAAAATGGGTTAGAAAATATTGAATGGAACACCTAACATATATTCACCAGAACAAAATACAAGTTGCTTGTTGCAAAAAATTAAAATCTCTCTAATTTTGCTTTAGTTACTAGTTCCAAATCATCAGTTTATCAAATTTTTTTATGGGTGAGTGGGATGGAAACTTATTATTTTAACCATTTCCAATTCCATTTTGTCGTATCTTGCACCAACATATCTAAAACATGGTACAGTGTTACTGTGTAATCCGAAATCCAAAAATGGGAGGATGTCAAAAAATTAGAAATAGAAAGCATTTATGCTATACTCAACCGGTCAAAGGCATTTGGAATTGCTTCCGAATAATTAGTAACATGCGTGATCAAAGTATCTCTGAACAACATGGTAGCCTGCTGCTCTCTTTTCTAGTCTTTAGCTTCCTGTTCTTTCTTCAACTTCTGCTTCCATTTCTTATTTCCTTGCATTGCTTTATGCGAAAAAAACCCAAAACGCACCAAACTGGGCATTTGTTTCCGGCGTTTATTGCCTCGTTTGAATTGCAGGGTAAGTACATAAAACTGTGTGTTTTGAAAATGTAAATTATTTTATGCAAGGTTGGAATAACTACCATTACTAGTGATATGCCGTTTAAATTTGTATGGATGTGTCACCAACCATATGCTAATTAAAAACTGGCTATTGATTTGTTTTGATATTTTGTACGCAAAAGCAACTTCTCTTCTTGTTTGTACAACAATATTCCATCCCAAACCTCCATCTCAAAATGAAGTTCCGGACAGAAGCAAACTTGTCCTTGTACTACAGGCTAACAGTTAACATGAAACAAGTGATGGCAGTGTTATTGACCTTTAAGGATTTTCTTGTTTCAAAATTTTTAATTCCTTACTAAACAACTTGTGCCACGTCCTTGTTAGGACTATCTGCATATGAATGTGTAAAGCTGATGTTTGATACCAAGTTATCAATTGCTTAAGAAGTAATGAGGTCCATCATTTTTACGTAATATAAAAAACTGTTTTCTTTCTTCTGCAATTTATGTCGCAATAGTACAAAGTGTAACGGAGGGAAGTATCTCTGACAAAAGCCAACATCAAAACTAAAGGATTTAATAACCACTATTTGGGGGTATTTATAAAGGTACGTCTGAATTTGTAATTATGCCTGCTATTTGTAATCTGCTTTTGTTCCGAAGAAAACTTTTAAATTTTTTTCAAATTTCCATGGGGCTGGCTAACAAAATGTCTTCTTATCCCTGTTGGTAATGCCATCCGACAGCTGCTGTGTTTGTCACTTTGTAACAATTACTTGGAATTCATAAAATAGCTCGCTAAAAGCAAGCTTTTCCCCTTTTCCTCTTTTTTCTATTCTTACCAAAAAATTCAAACCTGTGCAGCCTGGAGAGGAAGTCAAGGCACCCCTTGGGTATACGTTGCCCCTTGGAAGCGATTTGATTTTTACAAATTTCTTCTCACTGAGAAAATCTCATTTTCCACGCCTGTGCCACCCTGCTTTTATAGCTCCTCCCCGTCTCGATATCTTTTGTCGAGGGTTTATTTCTGCCGGAAAACCTGTAGTTGCCGGATTTCTCCCTTTCTAATCGAAAAAAAATTGTGAGAAAACCTTGTGGAAAAAATGCTCCGATATCTGTGGTGGGATATGGGCCTCTCTTTTTCTTCAGGGTCAAGAAAAACTTTCAGATGAGAAACTCTTATTTCGAAACTCCAGGTTTTCTTTCGGGATGGAATAAAGACTCACTAAAAATAATCAAACTCTTCCAACTGGTAAACACTCCTCAATGTACAACATAAGATCGGCGTTGATCCAGGTTTTTGAAAATGCTGGTCTCCTCTTTATTATAATCTCCCCTACTATTAATTTTCAAAAATTTCTCCCCCTTTCCCTTTTATTTTGAACCCCCCGATTATTGTGAGTATTTTTTGGCGGTATAAAAAATTAGGCAAGGAAAACACTAAGTTATTGTTTCAGTGGAGTTCTTGCCACATGAAATGGTTCCTTTTCAGCAGACGGTGTGAAAAAAGAATAAAACATCTTCAGTGAAACACATTCTTGTTTCAAATAAATAAACCAACAATGAGCATTTATTTCTCTGACAATATATTTCGGATTTTTAAAAATCCATCTTCAGGTCTGAAAGCAATAAAATAAAATCCGAAATATATTGTCAGAGAAATATATGCTCATTGTTGGTTCATTTATTTGAAACAAATTTTGATATGCCACAATGTTTTTATCATACATTCTTGTTTCTGTTGTAAAATCAGCGCCGGAAAAGTGACAAGATGTGTATCCATTCATGCCGAGCTAACAAGGAGCTAGAGAATAGGTGCATACAGGAGGTGGATCGTGACAAAAATGTTAAGTGTTCACTTTGATCTATTTTTGTTAACAAAATAATTCATTGTTTTCTGAGTGTTTGGCGCATTGATCAACACGTGGTTAACAATAAGTCGCAGTGCCCAGAATTTTTCGTCCTTGAATACTGTATGAAATTGATGTTTATTTTCAAAGGTGGTTTTCCTCTTTAAAACATACTTCTAGTTACTGAAAACATATGGATTAATACATAACAATGAACTAGACATCGACATTTGTGTGCAATAGCTTAAGTAACATGGAAACAATATAATAAATTAACATTTTTTGCAAGGATAGAAATATAATTAATATTTTGTACTTGGCTGTGTGTGCCAGTAGAAAAGCTGTGCGTTCCAATTGTGAGACCTTATCAATTTTTGATAACTACACAGTCAATAAACGTGTGGAAATTAAATAAAAACTTGAAAACTTAAATAAACTGCATAAATCAAACTGTTAGAAAGGACATGTAGTAATAAGGTAAAGCTCACCTGGACTCGAAACTAAGCAACATAAAAATACAACTTGCACGGCACAAAGGCCTGCAATGAAAACTAACAAGAAGCATTTTGCAAATTTGGATTCATTCCGCCCGTGACATTTTTCGGTGGTTTAAAGTCGCTCAGAGAAAGGATCTTCGTGTATATATGTAAATGTCTGAATATATTAAAAACAGTAAATTCTTCACAAATACCTTAATCAAACTCAAATTTCTTACCAGCGATTTTCGTTCGGGCATTTTGCCAAAAGTTGAGAAAATTCAATAGAAAATACCTGGTATATATAAATATATATTTATCATCACTGATCTTGGAAGAAAACTGTAATGAGCCGTCCACTAGTAGATTTCGAAGTTTTTAAATTTGTGCCCAGATATTCCAACGTACCCAAGTTTTCCAATGAGCGACGTACAGTTATTTTTTGTGTAAATGGAAGACCTAATGTTACATGCTAATAAAGCAGCCTTGACTACAGTTTCGAACATTCATTCCTGCGAGTTGCACGCGTTCTGTGTTTTTTCTCAATCCTAAATTCGCTGTCGGGGGTATGCAGTGATCGATTGCGATTGCAACAACAAAACACTATATTTCAATTGTGAACACCATGAATGGCGAGAAATAGAATTGTTTTAAAAATAGAACCAGATTTTGTTGGCTTTTAAACAAAAAGATGCACGTGTATTGAAAAGGGTCAAAAGGTGTCAAAATATTTTTCGGTTTTAAAGAGCACACCCAACATACAAAAGTGGACCAGCAGTCCGAGTTTTTGCACATGGAAAACTTTTCCCATGTGTTTGATTCAAAAAAATATTCTTCCCTTTATCGGATATTTCCTAATTAGAGAATAAAGTTAACAAAGTTACAAGTAAAAAGTCCGTTTATTTATGGATTAAATATATTGGTCCATTCTCTGGTGGCCGAAGTCTGGGAGCAAAAAAAAAAAAAAAAACCCGAGGTAAATGGAACACTTGGGTGTTTTTGTAACAGCATGTTATTTTGCCTCCAGCGCCCGATTCTGTTGAGTGTTCACAATGGTGCGTATCGTTCACTCAGTTATTTGTCATACTTATTTGCTTTCTTTTCACGTACTTTTATACAGAGATTTTCTGAAACTATTTAGCCTCCTTTGCCGCATTACTGTAATACCCAGTACCGATTTTCACAGCTCTTGTCTTAATGGATACTTTGAGATAGTGCGAAAAGTGTTAGCGGCCTCTCACTACAGGGAAAATTCTCATTATCATAATCACTTAAGTTCATAGCCATGCGGCCGTAGGTCCACTTTGTTGTTTTTCCCAGGCGTTTTCAGGTTTCACGTTTGGCAGCACCCCTTTAAGCACTATGTGAAGACAAGTTTCTCAATTCCTTGGTGTATTCTGAGGCAACTGTAAAATGCAGGTTGCTAGTAACCAATTTTGTTCAAGCCTAACGCGCCCACGTATAGATGGCATCCTTCCTCAAACCATGCAGTTGCTTGTTGAGTAGATCCATAATCATCAGAAGTAGACAATACTGTTTTGCGCTGCAACCTTCCATACCAGACCCAAGGGGTAAAAGACTATCCACTGTCGACTTGCAGTCGTGGGTCATCTGATGAAGTAATATATTTTTGTGTTTGGCATACGTAAAATGTCGTTTACGAAGCAACGCAAGTATTGTTTTGGTGTTAACAGTTTTGTTCCCTAGATGCTGTTGGCGGTAAACAGAAAGTTCAATTAGTTTTTTCACATCCACCATGAAGGATGTGAAGGGTTGCAAAGAAGGTGAGTACAAGGCGAGTACAAGGGCGGTAAGGAAGGCAAGCTTGTCAGTGGAAAAAGGGGGGAAAGCACCTGAGTCCTGCGTTGCTGTTGACATATTTTCTTAGCTAATCTTGAGTCCGGTATAGAAGGGGGGTTTTAATACAGAAGGTAGGTAAAAATTTTCCCAAATACCCAAAAGAGGGTCTGGAATAAAAGGACGCGTGAAAAATTTCAAAAATCATGATGCGTTTTTTCATAAATTGCGTTATCCTTTGGGTATGGGTGGGTGTCAGTCATTTCGACTGTAACTCCCCACATGGCCTCCAGTGCCCCAGGTTCTTCCTACATACTCTTACTTTTCCCTACTATAAATTAATCAGCATTTAACGCTACATTACGTCACTGATTTGCACTGTTTTTGACTGCAAGCCAGGAGCGTCACCAAACCCCCAAACCTGGGGTGGCTACAAATGTGTTGTGGCACTTGAACAATGCACGTCACGATTGTGAAGGGAATTTCATTGTCAAATCTTTTGTATTGTTCGATTTGGTTTTTCTCTTCCCTGTTTAAAGGTTAGTGTTGACAACTGCTGTTACGAAGTAGTTCTTTTTTCTGTCATTACTTTACAGGAGTTCTGAGCGGGTAGGATTTATGTGAGATTCTTTATTTTACATATTGTCGAGGATAAATAACTACCTTTGCGTCAAAAACGCCTTCGTTGATCACAATGAAAGGTTGTGGTGTTAAAGACTAAGCAGAATTTTTTGTCACTCACGCGTTTTCAACAATCGGGAACCATGGAAAACTCCCCTTTTAACATTTTGACCTGTTTCTAAATTTTCAAAAATACCTAGGTCAAGTATCGTTGAATTCAATTTAATACCTTTTTAGTAGCCAAAGTTGCTCTACCAAATGTTCGAACTCAGGTAAAATCAAATTTTTGAACGGGTTCCTGGACAATAGAAAATTGACCTGCGAAAAAACTGGAGTGGACATGAACTTTATGTTCCACCTTGTTCCAACATCACTTCTGATGATTAAATTATTATTCGCCACTCACATTTTCACAAGAACCCTATTTTCACGCAAGAAAACCGTAGGGGCAGACAATACACCCTTTTTTATAAGAATATAGTGAAAATATTAATTCGAACTTGTCAAATTTAAGAAAAATAACCAGGCTCACCGTTTGCCTCAAGTATGTTAGTAAAGACATTAGTTATCTGGGTTTTTATTGCAGTTTTTAAATTTCCAATTCCAAACAAATGAGGTTTTATGAGTTGCTCGGGGTTTATGCAATTTCCAGGCAGATTTTCGATATCATGGACAAAAACATGTTTTTACTTGTAATGGTGTCTATCTAGGTTGGTATTCCTGTAAAGACGTGTTCGCATCAAAATACGAACATTACGTGAAATATGTTGTAAAAAATAAAGTTTCTACAACAGCTTGTGAGAGAATGACAAAAGTAATGAGCAATCTGTTAAAATGATCCTTCCTCATAACCCAAGAATAAAATTCAAACACAATAACAAAGGGCATACAAGTTACAAAACAAAGAGTCATCGTCTGACTTCCTGCCGAGGTCCCTAGCTTGTTGTAAGTAGCTTGGTCTGTCAAACTTGAAAAACTTAAATCAAGTTGTAAAATGGGTTGGCTAATACGTTCACATTGAGCAAGAGATGCCCATTTTTCTTGAGAGTGATTTGGAGAACGTATCAAAGAGGCAGCTTGGCCAAGTTGAGCACCTTTCGAAGGTGCTAAACTTTCCAATTTCTATTCTTTAAATAATCCTGTGCTGTCATCATAAATTGATGTAATCAGACTCGCGACGGCAAAACGACTTTGGATTATCTTTTCGTACTTGTGTTTAGTATGGAAGCCTGTGCACGGCCTTCCGGAAGTAGATGGCTCCTCTCTGAGGTCACGTGGTAATTGAGCAAAAACAGTAAGCTGTAACATGCATATTACACTTATACTGCAGAAAATTTACAACTGCAGGAAGAAAAAAATCCACACTCCCTGTAAGTAACTATATGTAAATATAACAAAACATTCAGACTCGTATTGTCATCTTAAACTAATATGAAAGCTTTGCATGACACTGTTGAAATTGTGACATAATACTGGTCATCCACTGTGAAACATTCTTGATATACCAATAACATTAAAATTGTTCAACTCTTTTTTACGCCCTAAAATCATTTAAAGGCATCATAAGGGAAAGTGCTGTTCATTAAAATAAGAAATCAAAATACAAAATTTTCTGTTCGGTCCCACATGAGTGGTCAATACGGAGTTTGGAGTCCACGCATTAGTGTATTACTAATACCAGATTTTGAAGGAAGAGATGTCTACAAATAAGTTGTAAGTCATTTTGCAGCATGTACGTACATCATATGAAATTGTGAAATACTATCTTTTAAAATTTGTCTTCTTTCAGGTATCATTAAACGGAAGGACCGTACAGAGATCAGGAAATGGTTAAGTGCAGCACTCAAAACTCCTGGTTAAGATGATGATGTCAGCTGCTTCCACTGCTATTGAGGATACTAAACTGTCTGATACACCTTAAGAAACTTCAAATGGTGAATCAAATGACTGTAAGACGTTAAGTGCTGATAATGGACTGGTGGATGACTCCAAGCCATCAAAAACCAACAGTAATCCAGGATGCTTTAACCACCTTTACAAGAATGTTAGCAGCTTAATATACTGTGGTCCTTGTAGCAAAGAAACTGCTACTGTAAAAAGGTATGCTCAAAGGACTAGACTGCTTTCCATGAACATTCCTACCACAGGAAAAAAAATTATAAAGACTCTTTTGGGTGCTCACTTTCGTTCTGAAGCTCAGAAATAAGACCTCGGAAGAAAAGGACAAGATTTCTAAAACTGACATTACCCAAATGTCAAACTTGTATAAGGCTATATCAAACACAAATGAAATCTTTTCACCAAGATTGGCAATTTAATAAATCAGGTCTACGTAAATGAGAATAAGTTCTCATTATCTGCAAATTCATAAGCACTCGGATTCATAGCTTCAAGAAAGGCAAGAGTCCGTCAACTTCAATAATCCTGTAGAAGCCATTCGAAGATGCTGAAGTGCATAGTGGAATTTGAGAGGCAGTCTGTCGGAAAAGATACGCGATGCTAACGGTATCTCTCCCAAAACCAATGGCTTAGTGGATACAACACAGATGGAAAAGATTCACGCGTCCGCTAAACTGACGATCAGAAGTGGGAATAAAAACACCCCCTAGGTTCCTAGGAGCTTGATAAAAGGGGAGCTCTGTGTCTTCAATCCCATGTAACTGGCTTGTAAAAAGTACTGTTGGCAAAGAAGTGGTCCCTTTTCCAATGTATTTTTCATGGTGTCACGATAAAATTTGGTGCGTGTGAACACTGATGGAAAAAGTGGACTTTGGGCACCATAGCGTTCAAAAAACTATTTCCAAATNGAAATAAAATTTGCGTATGAATCAAAACAAACGTCAGATAAGGGATTAATAACCTCAGTAACAAAACAAACAAGCCGCTGTTTTGACGACAACAGCGCGCAGCGTGACTAAAATCTAAATATTGGCCTTGATGAAATTGTCCGGATTAGGCCAATTACGTAAAATGTCTCAACTTCACCACACATGAACTTTATGTTCCACCTTGTTCCAACATCACTTCTGATGATTAAATTATTATTCGCCACTCACATTTTCACAAGAACCCTATTTTCACGCAAGAAAACCGTAGGGGCAGACAATACACCCTTTTTTATAAGAATATAGTGAAAATATTAATTCGAAATTGTCAAATTTAAGAAAAATAACCAGGCTCACCGTTTGCCTCAAGTATGTTAGTAAAGACATTAGTTATCTGGGTTTTTATTGCAGTTTTTAAATTTCCAATTCCAAACAAATGAGGTTTTATGAGTTGCTCGGGGTTTATGCAATTTCCAGGCAGATTTTCGATATCATGGACAAAAACATGTTTTTACTTGTAATGGTGTCTATCTAGGTTGGTATTCCTGTAAAGACGTGTTCGCATCAAAATACGAACATTACGTGAAATATGTTGTAAAAAATAAAGTTTCTACAACAGCTTGTGAGAGAATGACAAAAGTAATGAGCAATCTGTTAAAATGATCCTTCCTCATAACCCAAGAATAAAATTCAAACACAATAACAAAGGGCATACAAGTTACAAAACAAAGAGTCATCGTCTGACTTCCTGCCGAGGTCCCTAGCTTGTTGTAAGTAGCTTGGTCTGTCAAACTTGAAAAACTTAAATCAAGTTGTAAAATGGGTTGGCTAATACGTTCACATTGAGCAAGAGATGCCCATTTTTCTTGAGAGTGATTTGGAGAACGTATCAAAGAGGCAGCTTGGCCAAGTTGAGCACCTTTCGAAGGTGCTAAACTTTCCAATTTCTATTCTTTAAATAATCCTGTGCTGTCATCATAAATTGATGTAATCAGACTCGCGACGGCAAAACGACTTTGGATTATCTTTTCGTACTTGTGTTTAGTATGGAAGCCTGTGCACGGCCTTCCGGAAGTAGATGGCTCCTCTCTGAGGTCACGTGGTAATTGAGCAAAAACAGTAAGCTGTAACATGCATATTACACTTATACTGCAGAAAATTTACAACTGCAGGAAGAAAAAAATCCACACTCCCTGTAAGTAACTATATGTAAATATAACAAAACATTCAGACTCGTATTGTCATCTTAAACTAATATGAAAGCTTTGCATGACACTGTTGAAATTGTGACATAATACTGGTCATCCACTGTGAAACATTCTTGATATACCAATAACATTAAAATTGTTCAACTCTTTTTTACGCCCTAAAATCATTTAAAGGCATCATAAGGGAAAGTGCTGTTCATTAAAATAAGAAATCAAAATACAAAATTTTCTGTTCGGTCCCACATGAGTGGTCAATACGGAGTTTGGAGTCCACGCATTAGTGTATTACTAATACCAGATTTTGAAGGAAGAGATGTCTACAAATAAGTTGTAAGTCATTTTGCAGCATGTACGTACATCATATGAAATTGTGAAATACTATCTTTTAAAATTTGTCTTCTTTCAGGTATCATTAAACGGAAGGACCGTACAGAGATCAGGAAATGGTTAAGTGCAGCACTCAAAACTCCTGGTTAAGATGATGATGTCAGCTGCTTCCACTGCTATTGAGGATACTAAACTGTCTGATACACCTTAAGAAACTTCAAATGGTGAATCAAATGACTGTAAGACGTTAAGTGCTGATAATGGACTGGTGGATGACTCCAAGCCATCAAAAACCAACAGTAATCCAGGATGCTTTAACCACCTTTACAAGAATGTTAGCAGCTTAATATACTGTGGTCCTTGTAGCAAAGAAACTGCTACTGTAAAAAGGTATGCTCAAAGGACTAGACTGCTTTCCATGAACATTCCTACCACAGGAAAAAAAATTATAAAGACTCTTTTGGGTGCTCACTTTCGTTCTGAAGCTCAGAAATAAGACCTCGGAAGAAAAGGACAAGATTTCTAAAACTGACATTACCCAAATGTCAAACTTGTATAAGGCTATATCAAACACAAATGAAATCTTTTCACCAAGATTGGCAATTTAATAAATCAGGTCTACGTAAATGAGAATAAGTTCTCATTATCTGCAAATTCATAAGAACTCTGATTCATAGCTTCAAGAAAGGCAAGAGTCCGTCAACTTCAATAATCCTGTAGAAGCCATTCGAAGATGCTGAAGTGCATAGTGGAATTTGAGAGGCAGTCTGTCGGAAAAGATACGCGATGCTAACGGTATCTCTCCCAAAACCAATGGCTTAGTGGATACAACACAGATGGAAAAGATTCACGCGTCCGCTAAACTGACGATCAGAAGTGGGAATAAAAACACCCCCTAGGTTCCTAGGAGCTTGATAAAAGGGGAGCTCTGTGTCTTCAATCCTATGTAACTGGCTTGTAAAAAGTACTGTTGGCAAAGAAGTGATCCCTTTTTCAATGTATTTTTTATGGTGTCACGATAAAATTTGGCGCGTGTGAACACTGATGGAAAAAGTGGACTTTGGGCACCATAGCGTTCAAAAAACTATATCCAAATCTAATTGAGAAGGTGCGCTGAGTTGTGTCCACCACGTGTCACTCATGAGATACAGAGTATCTCATTACCAGCAACTGTGCTCCGTAAATATCCGCAAGTCAAAAATATCTGTGGAGGCAGAAAATCTGTATTTTTACATATAGTACAATGTCTCACCACCAAAAGCACTTTATTTAGGGTGCCAAATTCACTTCAAAGAAGCTTCTGCAGAAGAAGAAGAGGACAAATTCCAAATTGAAGAGCTGGATGTACCACTAAGAACGTCAAGAGGTTCTAATAGCTAAAGTTACTTTGACATTTGGTCGCACTGTCCAATAGTTACAGTTAGCTTCGAATTCACGTTGATATTGCTTAACATTACGTAAGGGATCGTTCAAAAAGTACATAACTGTTGGCAGTGGGGTTAGCCTTTTTTGTGACAATCTTTAAGAAATATTAAGGGATGGGGTGTCAAAGTGACTCGATTACGTAAAGCCGACAAAAAAATTCATTTAAAAGCTGCCAAGAATAAAGTCCCTCTTAGACTGACTGCTGTAAACAAGCAAGGTCCCATGTTTATGAGTATGCAATGTAAGGTCACATTGCCGGAAATTTTGCTTTGGCTTCCCATCATAAGCTGATATCCTCGGTCATTGGCGATAGGAAGGCTGTCAAAAGCAGAGGCCTAACGAATCACCCAGTCACCTATTCAAGCGCTGCATATATAGCTATTCGAAGTGCCTAGTATTTCGGATAATATGCATTTGTTCTGGAAGGGTATCTGGAGCTGGAAGATATCTGAAAAGTGCACTTTTTACCTGAATTGGCATCGAGTATCAGAATGGCAGGGATAAAGACAGGCAAGAAATGATAGTCACTCTTGATTTGGCTCCTGATGAAAACCCGAGTTACAAAAACAGTAAAAATTTTCAGTTGAGTACTTCGTTGAAAATGATCTTGATGTGTTTCTTGGCAATAAATACTCTTGGTCGGACCACACTTAATATTGTTGAGCCCAACATGTTTAAACCCAGCAAAGAATTAAGGGATGTTAACCTTGAGCATGACAAATTCGGGAGTCATCTTGATGCGAGGGATGTGACGGTTGACAAAGATCTTGAGCTGAAAAACTTTAGATATGCTAGAAGGACGATATTTCTTACAAACTGAAAAATGTTTCGACGAAAAATGTTACTCGAGTTTTCTATCATCGTGTTTGAAAGTTTCTCCTGAAATACTTTTACCATCACTATACCAATAGTTCATACCCTAAATGGAATTGGGTGGGTAAAAGATGACAAAGATGCTACATATTTGTCGCTGTTTTGCAATATTTCATTGCGAAACACTTAGATGAATAATCAAACTATAAAGAAACATCCTAAAGGAATACTGTACGAATATTTTTGTCTATCTGTGAAACAAGATGTAATTAAACGACACATGTGCTCCGATTGTTGCTTGTACTTTGGTACCATCGAAGAAAAAAAATGCTTAACAAGGCTAATCGGATGGCCATTGAAGATCGTACTGAAAGCAAAACTGAGCGTGCAGACAAGTGCGAATTGCACTCTGTCGGAACGGTAACTGTTGTGTATCATGGTGTTTCAAGAGATGGACTGGGTATCGATGGACGACGTTTTTGCTAAAAATTTTGATTTTCAAAGTATGCCCGATGCTCAAGATGAAATTGGTACTCCAATCTTTGATACAGATGAAGTTGCTCTTATGTGGTCGGACGAAGTTGTGGACGAAGTATACTAATATTTTTCTGCTTCTCTTTCCATGGACAAGTCAAGTCCTGTTTATCACTTACCAAACAAAATATGCTAGTTAGAAAGCTTTTTATATTTACCTTTACTAACCGTCCAAATTTTTTTTTACCTTGAAAAAGGCGGAGAGGAGAACTTGTAGTTTCAGTTTTGACCTTTCTTTTACATTGACATTAGATTGTCTATAAAATCGAGTTCTATTTAAAAGAAAATTATTTGAGTGAAAACAATTATTGATGCCCTTCTAAAAACAGTTGCAATCTGCCGCAAATGCTGGAAAAAGTACTCCGTTGTAATATTACGTCATCTCCTAGTCATTGGATGAATCCTCATTTGACACGAGAGCCAATCAAAGTGGAACAGAAAACGTTCACTTTTGAGGTAGACTATTTGGAACGCAATGCTGGCATCAGATTCTTAAGGGTACCATATGAAAGGCAGGGTAGCAAATTTATTAGAGAAAGCAAAGGTGTATTACCTGGAGGCTGCACTACGTTTATTCACGCTCCTGACTTTTCAAAGATTAAACCCTTTGAGGCCTATTGTACTGAACGTTACAATCAATGCTTAGAAGGAGCTGTACATGTCAAGCGAATGAACAGAGCTTAAAAGGAGATCTTCGACAACGCAGTGTTGAGTGTACATAAGCTGCCCGGCTTCTCTTGCAAATCATTTTTTAAAAGGTCATTCAAATGTTGCACTCGCATTCCCTCTCCAGATAAAAACGAGGAATACATTATTGATTGTAGAAAAAAAGACTGCCATGTTCAGCAGCAAAAGCTTCTTTAAGGTACAAATGCAAGCTTTCAGGCATAAAAAGCTGGGAGAAAACCCTATGGTTTTTCATTTGATGCTGATTTGGTAATTAAATTGAATACCAACACGTAATGAACGTAGATTAATAAGAGGCAAGATGATTATGATGACGATGTTGACAGTGAAACACAAATCCTTTTTGTTCAAGCGTCAGGTTTTCTATCAACATCCTTCTTAATTAGGGCCCCAAGCCCCGCATTAGTTAATTTTTTAATTAGGGTGCTGCGCAACTAAAACAAGTTTTTAAAAATAGAAAATTCAACAATGCGAGTTTCACGCACAGTTGCAATTCAACTGTCCTTCAAACGACCTTCGAGTCAGTATTACCAATCTACCTTCAAAATTGGCAGGGAGTCAATTCGACCTCAGTGAGAAAACATGCAACAGGAAATATAAAATACCACTTTGGCGTCACAATAACTTGTCACGTCTGGGTATTGGAGGAAACAAAGGAGTTTATTTCCGTTCATTGCATTTCAAATATGTATTAAATTAGCCTCAATTAAGAGCAATGAAAAAATACTTCTTTGATTCAGTATTGGAAAAGGAATTTTGACTTGATTTCCGTTGCATGTTCGAAGTGTTCATTAATCCTCACTTCTCCCTTCGAAGTTCTTGCCAAAGTTTAAAAAAACCTTTTTCAGTGAAATTAACATGCAAAGCATGTTTACGGAAAAAGAGTCCAGTTAAGTTATTTCACCGGAGCCAGTTCTTTACAACCTGCAGAGAAATTGTTTCTGTATTACCAATAACAATTTGTTAAATGGATAACAATCAAATTGGAAAGTAAATCACCCTAAAGCAGATAATTAAAAGTAATGTTACAAATTTAAAACTAGCAGGGGTTCCCAACGCTCCCCCCTTCAATATTTTGGATGATCAAAGTAACACTGAATTACTGCACTCACGATGAATATGTAACATCGAAATCAAGTTCTGGCTTATTCTGTTTTCATGTTTTTGAAGTCTCTACGCACCATTTATTAAATTGATTTTTAGACTGTATGCCTTCAGATTCAAAAACAGTTCAACGTGACCACTTCTTCTGTCTTCTTGGCTTTCGTATCGTAAAATCACAGCGGATGTTCTGGGCAGACTCTTTTTACACTGGCACTTAAACTTCATTGTTTGACCGGATGTTTCAATATTTGAGAAAGGGTAACAGGACACCCTTAAGGTCCTGGCCACCGCCCTAATATTCAAAGCCTGTGTTCAGTGC
>RDPX01000183.1:837622-850544 GCA_003991215.1 Morbakka virulenta | reverse complement strand
GGGCTTAACTTTTGCCATTTTTCCTGGGCCAAGTGATTGATAGTAGTCATATTAGTCATAACACCATTTACATAACTAAGTGTTAAGTACTCTAAACAAGAATCGACAGGAAATATCAATATGAGTCTCTGTGCTAACACTTCCTACCAATGTCTACAATTGTAGACTTCAAAATTTATTGACGTGAACTTTTTGTGTAACGGTCAATAACAAAATAAAAGTATGTTTATTAGACAGAATCACCCTTGTAAAGTGTAAATACAAACTTTAAAACCGTCTTTACTGCCGGCTACCTCGCCAACACAGCAAAGTGCAGAACGTGGTTGGCAGTTCAGATTTTTTTGAAAATTGGCACACTTCGTATATCTTATACTGACACATAGTACCAAACTAAATATCAGTTTATAGCTCATCTTGCTTATGACCTATCCTAAAATAACGAGGGACATCATTTAATGCCAAATATGCTCTATCTGTCTATAAAACAAGCATTGGATTAGAAGTCTACTTTTGTAGACATTGGGAGAATTTGGGTTAATAGTTTCAAAGTTGCTTCATAACTTTTTCCATCAACAGAAATCCTACAATAACTTTCCTTGTTGGCCCCTGTAAATACTGTCTCATGTTACCAACCTTACCCACTGTAGAAATGCCTTGTTTTCGTGAATTGGCGTAGGAGAATCAGTCCTAGAACTCCTGCCACTCCTTTGCTTTTCCGTTGACTCTTTTCAGTTCCAGGTTTGGTAGCTATGCAAGGGCTTTCCAACAATCTAATGAATTCGTCCTCTCCACAGAAGTTTCCGAGAAAAACATATTTTGGTTCAGGTTCTAAAACGTCGGCGCCTTTGACGACCCAAACGTTGTCTATCTTAATTTTGAAATTTCCAGGGTTTTCTACCTCCTTTCTATAACCTCGTCTATATCCGAAGGATCCAAACTCGAAATAGCTGCAAAAATATCCTCGTCTAATCCTTGAACTAATGCAAACCTTTTCATAATCTGTTTCTGTACAGACGTTAACCGCTAAACATCGGGCTGACGTTCCACCACCTGGCCAAGTAGCTTTGTCAAAAAGGCTCTTCTCTTGCGTCTCTACGTATTTATATCCTCCATTCTGAACAAAAACTATTTTATTTTGGTGGGTCACGTATCGCTAATCAATCGCCAATTTGCGCTGGTTTGTACATTCAGATATAATAAGAAGACTACTTCTGAGTACAGTCTCTCATTCCTTTATATATCATATACATGTACTGACTTAGCTTACCATATTTTCAAACATACACAAAGTAGAACCTTAAACTAACCATTCACAAAATTCCTACTGTCACGTGTGCCCCGTATTAAGTTAAGTTAATTAAATATCACAAGTGAGAATGGCATCCTGTCCTTTGGTTCATAACCAAGCCGCACCAAACTCCTGCCATGTTTTGCTGAAGAGTCACAAAAGACACCCATCTATCAAAACAAGTAATTAAAAGCAATAGCACGAAACATTATTGACTCTGGAAGTCAATGCAGTTACATATTAGAGAATGCAAATGAGAATGTTGTTTTTAATGTACTTGGAAATTAGCATGATCGTTGAAAATGCATGTGGCAAAGACAGCAACATTGTGACAATTTATGCAATGACAGTTCCTCAAATTTGTGCTCCAGTTCAAGGGCAAAAAATTGATTTGACCCAGAGGGCGGCAAAGGTCCTGTGGCGATGAGTATTTATTTATTTATTTACGAATATTTATACAGGATAAAAACGTTTCAATAAATGTATAATTAAAAAGTAATGTATAAAAATACTGTTATCAACACGTGTCTTGTTAAAAAAAATCTGTAAAACAATAAGAGCCTGATAAAAACCAGAACCTATGATCTTTTAAAATATCTTCAAAGTTCATTTTTGTGTATTTGCTTCTAAGTTCATGTTGGAGATCATTAAAAACTTTAGCTCCCATGTCACGAATCGACTGTCTCCCATATTCCAAATTGACTCTTGGGAGATAGACAAGATAGATTTTTGTTTCTCGTGTTCACTTTCGTGTTTGATAATCCAAAATACTTTTCCAATGGTAGTTTAACATTTCCAAGTAGAACTTTCCTGACAAACAGGCAAACTCTTTGTTTTTCACAATCAATTATGTTGATGTTAGGATTGACATGTTGACCATCTGCCACAATTTCTCGAGCACTTCTTTCGAAGGACGCAATTCGTTGAGCCTGACTTTGATTGACAATAGGTTTCAGTATACAACAATATGTAAACAACAGTAAGATGACGTCGTTGACGACCGAGAGCGCAGCACTCATCGTAAGAGAGGTCCTCATTTTGTATAGTAAACGTGGTCGTGTCGACATTTTCTTGAACGTTTTGTCAAAATGCAAATTCAAGTTCAGTGTGTGGTCGATTTGCCACATTGACTTTTCGGTCATTTATCTTGATCACAATATCTCTCTGCTGCAGATTTATCCTTTTGAACGTGCCGAACAGTAACACCTCAGTTTTTCCTGATTTCAAGTTTAACAACTTCGTTTTCCGTGAACCAGTGATAAAGGTTTTGTTGATCATAATTAAGAAGACGTTCTACTTCATTTAGACTTTTACTTTCACAAAAAATAACAGTATCGTCAGCGTATATTACTACTTTTGAATGAACCAGGTTCTCAGTAAGATGATTGAAAAATATAACGAAAAGTAGAGGTCCCAAAATGGAGCCTTGCGGTACACTCGTGTACACTGGCCTTTTTTCCGACATGACTCCATCAAAACACGTACGTATGTGGCGGTCGAAGAGGTAGCTTTTAAACTAGTCCAGTTCTTTTTCTCGTACACCGTAACATTCGAGCTTTTCAATCAGTTTTCCGTGTGCTATGGTGTCAAATGCGTTTCTGATACTGTCCAGGTCAACGTAGCAAGTTCAGTTGATTTAACATTTCGAAAATCAAACTGAAAGTCAGATATCAAGTTTCCGTCTTCAAGATAATCGTACATCTGAGAGTGCACTTCACGTTCTATGATTTTGGATACAACCGACAGGATTGATATTGGGCGATAGTTTTCAATGTCTGTTTTACTTCCTGATTTAAACACTGGAGTAACTTTGGCAGCCTTACATTCTGTTGGAAAAATAGCAGCACTAAGTGAGAGGTTCATTAGGTAAGTTAAAGCATAAGTTATTTAATGAGAAGCGTCCTTCAGGAGGTTTGTTGGTAGTGAGTCGATTCCACATGATTTATTTCGTTGTAGTACTATCTTTGGTTGGATGCTATCTGGTCTCGTAGAACTGATGTCAAGATCGAAAATTGCCTGCACAAATGTGAACCCAGCCCCAATTTTACGATTAAACACTTCGGAAGGTTTGACTATTTCACAAAGGATTGATGTGCATTTGGAAGCAGAAAAGCTTTGGGATTTTGACCGTGTTGGAATTCGTGATGCTGATACCCTAAAAGAACAATTTGAGAGAAACATTGTTTTTAAAGTTGGGAAGTACTTGATTAATTTACTGTTTCGCCATGAGCATTCAGCTTGGCCATAAAATTATAAAATTGCATTAAATCGATTGAAAATTTTAATGAATCGCCCCCGCAGAGACCCAGACACAATGATAGATAAAATTATCGCTGATCAACTGGAAAAGGGGAAGTAACGGAAAAGGTGGTACCAATAAACCTGTCAATGGAGGGAAGGTATTTTACTCTCCTCATCGACCTGTTATATAGAAAAATGCTGTTGCAACAAAGGTACGTGTTGTATACGATGCTTCAGGTAAAGTTAAGGGAATATCTTTAAATGACATCTTATTGAAAGGGCATTCATTGACTACAAAATTGTGTTCGATTTCGCTCGATTTAAAAATAACAACATTGCCTTTGTTGCTTATATCGAGAAGGCTTTTTTGAATATTTTGTCAGTGAAACTGAAAGAGATTTTCTTCGCATTTTATTGGTAGAAGATATAGCGTACCCATGCTTTGAAATTGTCTTTCACAGATACTGCGGTATTTTGTTTGGATTGGTGTCAAGTCCATTTATTCAGAATGCCACATTATGTAATCACCTGAATACGTTGGCTGAGGAAGATCCATCCTTTTTATTGAAAATGATAAGTTCTTTATATCACGATGATCTAACAGTTACTGTTAATACATTTCAAGAAGCAGTGGAGTTGTATAAAAAAACTAAAGAACGAATGGCAGAAGGAAACTTTAATCTGAGAAAATGGAACTCTAATTCCAGTGACTTTATAAAATTGATCCGTATTAAGTCTGCAGACAAGCAAGGGGATGTTGTAGAAGAGAACCAATCATTAGCGAAATATCATGTGATATTATAACAGAGAAGAAGCACGAAGTCCTTGTCTTGGTATTGCTTGGAATACAAAAATGGACACTATTTTACTTAATTTTAAAGCTGTAGCTGATCTTGGAAATTGTTTTGACTTTACCAAAAGAAGGTTTTGAAGGTAACTGCAAAGTTACTTGACTCTCTTGATTTAGGCCTGCCAGTTACATTGCCACCAAAGCTATTTTTTCAAGAACTCTGCACTTCAAATTACAATCGGAATGAACAATTATCAGAAGAACACATGAAATTATGACGGAAATGGTTGCATGATTTTGTATAAAATCTCTCTGTTGCAGCTAATCGTAATTGTTTTCATCAAGCTGAAGGAAGAGCAGAACGTTGTGAGCTGCATGGATTTTCAGATCCATTGAACAAGGCCTTGGATCCCTATGTATATGTTATTTATTGTGAAAATGGGACTATTTACACATCAGTATTTACTGCCAAGAGTGGATTAGCACCGTTAAAGAGAATTACTTATCCACGATTGGAATTTTGCGCTGCTGAAGTGTTAGGAAATCGTATGAATATGGCCCTGGATGAGAATATTGATATTTCTGACAGATATTATTGGAATGATAGCACGAACACATTATACTGGATTTGGAGTGACAAACAACTTAAGCAATTTGTATCAAATCACACGAAAGAAAATAAGATGTTTATCTTAAAGGACGATGTAGAAATATTGTCCCGGATTGGAAAATCCCAATGATATAGCATCAAGACGTAGATGTTTGGATAAATTACACAAGCAAACAAAAAATTTTTTTTTTAAATGGTGCAAGCAATGTTTCAGTTGTTTTTAAATAAATTAAATGTGCTGATTCCAAAAACAACATTAGTTTTTTACCGTTAGCTCTAGAGTTTTTGCTCTTGAATATGCCTATATATCTGAAACGGGTCAAAACCAAGACAGACAGGAGAAGTTTTACAGTAAAGAAACTCAAACAAATACCAGCTTGCTGGCGTGCAAAAGTAATTTCAGCATAGCTTACAAAGGTGTGTACAAAAAAAGTAATACAAATACTTTCCAAGTATCATGACAAAAACCTTCGTTTCCTACACTTTCTAGGGTGTTCTGCAGCTGGATTATCCCATTTTAAGTTCCAACATTAGTCAGACATCATTATGATATCCCGTTTTCCTTGATACCTCTCTTTCATAACTTTAATGCCTTGATGAAATTGTTATCCCTGTTTATCACTGACATCATTCAAATTCTTCGGAAATTTGTCCAAGTGGCTATGCAGGTAGTGAACCTTGATGCTCATGTTTGCTCCCAAAATGTGAAACTTTTCCAACATGTTAAAAAAACATTTTGTAGTTGTCAGCCTTACAATTTTCAAGGAAACCATCTATGAATGAGCACCAGGCTTCCAGCTCAATTCTGCTCATCTTTACTAATCGTCGTATTCGAGGACCATCAAAAATGCCAGCTTTCAATTTTTTCATGGTTAGTCTACGGAATACTTCACAAATGTAAAGAAAGCATACACCGTTTGTATCCAAAGCTTTAACAAACTGCTTCACTAAACCCAGTCTTATATGAAGAGGTGGAAATATGATATTTTCTCGTGGTACCAGAGCTTCATTTATTACATTTTAACCCCAGCTGTAAGTTTTTGTCAAGTTGACCAGTCTCTTTTAATCCAGTACCTTGGCTTTTCTCTACTATCCCAATAGAAAGAAAACATGGACATTTTATATAGCCTGCTAGCTGCCTAAGTAGAAAATTCACCGTTTTCAAATCCACACAAATGGTTCAATTGTACTGATAGTACTTAATGCAGTTCAGGACATGCCTGACAGCTACATATGTTTCTTTCATTTTAGTTGAGTGTGCGATCGGAATTGAAACATACTCGTTTGCTACACCGAGAAGTACACATTTTAAACTTCTTTTAGAACTGTCAATAAATAATCTCCAGGTACTAGCTTCTTTACTAACTTCTTTTTTTATCTTGCAAAACCCAACTTCAACAACAGACCAGGAATATCCTTGCAAAAGAAAAAAATTGTCAGGATCAAGTAGATTTTTGTTTTCGAGTCTTGATGCTAAAATCTCAGATGACTCTTTAGATGGATGTAAGTCTCTAATCAGATCTGAGAGTTCATCTTGCGTAAATACCTGAGGCTAGCTTGGCAAGACTTCAAACTTTTCGTCACCTAAACTACCATGGTCCTTGTCATTATTTTCATCTGTGTGTTCTCCGGTTTCCTCCAAATTTTTAATACAGGTTCAGAAATTTTATCACAATATGGTACAGGTCTCAACGTTGAATTCAGGTTAGGGTAGCTCAAAGATTTCCTTTCCTTACGATTGACCCCTCTCAAGTTTACTATGCAAAAGTAACAGTCATGTACATGGTCATGAGGCTCCCTTCAAATAATCGGAAATCCAAATCTCAAGGATTTTCTAGTACTATTTTTCCATTGACGCAAATGTTCAACATAGATCCTACAAACAACGTGTGAGGCCCATTATTTATCTTGATCTCCAAGCTGCATTCCAAAGTAGGCATGATGCATTGCTTGACAACTCGAGTAATAGGTCTTCCTTTGTCTGGCGTCACATATTCACCAGAGATAATGAAAAAGATCAGACTGATTAAAGCAACATCTGTTGGTAGCTATACTATCAAAATGTACAGTCAGCGAACTAAAGGTGTGACCTGTCTTTAAACTAAAGCCTTTTCTACCTTTACTTGTACTAACAGTCAGCAAAGATTTGTTCTCCTTTGGGAGGCAAAACTATAGCCAATCAATGGTAACTGATGCATATTTTGAACTCAGCAGCCCCAAATTACTTAAAATAAACTCTTACTTTGCTAGCACCAAAATATGTGCTGACTGGTGTTATCCTGCAGTTTGGCATGATGGGAGGGACCGAATTGGCTTCACCTTCCTCGAGATTATTTGTATCAGCAACCTGTTCTAACCAAACCAACTGTAGGCTGTTCATTGGGGATGAAAATGGTCAAAGACTAAAGTTTTCTTTAGGTGGAAAAAGAAAACGAAATTGCTTTTAAGAATACTTTTAAGAGTGACTGCACTGCCTTCGAATCCAAGTCAGAAAGCCCCTGAAACTGCAGATGAAGGTCTTTGATGATCTCGCATGCAAATGACGAGGGAACAAAGCTGTTTCCTGAGCTATGATGACCTTCTACTGCTAAAAGTGAGTCAAGCTGTCAGAGCCGCTATTTTTCTTCAAAGACAACCAAAATTTGGATCTAAAGGATCTAAATGACGGTGTACAGATCAGAAACTAGGTTTTCCTCTCCGTGTAGTTTTAGGTACGGAACATTTAAATCACTAGTTATGTCAGCAGCAAAGGGGAATTTTTTCCAGTAGACAAACGTGTCTCCACGGGTAGCATTAGAAAGTCTCACGGGCTGTAGATTGGATAGCCCTATTAAACGGGGGCGTCACTTTATACGGAAGGTATTTCATGGCTGTACAGTGCATTGGAAAATTGAAGGACGTTGTTACAAGTTGCCACCTGTTGCTGATTTACCTTCATTTCATTTGGAGGAAAGTACTCTGTTTCCGAATATTGGGATTGGCTCTGCCAGACCTTTGTGTATTAAAGGGAAGACTGCTTGGGAATGTAAAAAGACATATCGCTTAGTTTATTTGTTTTATTACCCACGCTTGTCATTTGGAATCTTTTCCAGAGTTATTTGCAGGCACTTTTTTAGTATTTTTATGGAGATTTATTTCGAGAAGAGGAGTACTGAAACTTACTAACTCAGGTAACGCGAAAACATTAAAAACCGATAAAACATTTAACAGAGACTTTCAAGTATCCGTAAATCACAGACATCTTTATCAGAGTTTCGAATTACTTGGCGGATTTAACTCGTCACTCAGCCCCTGGCAAGGGGGAGCATTAACAGAGAATGTAAAGGAAATTATACGTTGTTTGTGTAAAGCTCTTGGAAGAGCTTTTCTAACTTTCGATTAATTACATACTATCATTGTTGATGTGGAAAACGTATTTAATTGACGAATTTTTATTTACTATTTGGTCTAGGACGTCGACGAGCCTCTTACCCCATTCCATCGGAGAATTCTATCATTACCAAATGAGTAGATTGGCTATCTGGCCGAAGTAAAACCTGATATATCCACAATTACACGTCGCATTATATATCTATCAACACTATTATCACGGTATTTGAACCAGTTACTATTTGCTTGATTTACGTGAGCATCATAAATTCAAAAAAAGGAACAATTTGAGTTTTATTTGGAAATGTCGTTATGGCACAATATATAGCCCGGGTCAATGTGGCATTTAGGAAAAATCGAGAAACGTATTCGCAGGAAGGATGAATATATAGGTGGAGTTTTGCTTCGAACTATTACAAGACTTGCGATTTATCGCAACTGGATGAATGCAGAATTAGACCGTAACAGAACTCTGGTGATGAAGTGATTGTTAGAGCCGATAGAGTTGATAGACCTGATTGGCTCCATAGACTTAGACGAGACGCCACTGTTAATGCAGACTTTATAAGCAGACTGTTGCAAGTTCTCTCTGTTGATCATTGCTGATTACAGTGGGAGATGTGTTGAGAAAAGCCGACGATGATTGATAACTGTGCCAGGATGGTGCGCGGTTATTTTCCTAATAATTGGATAGTTATTTTCAGGTTGTCATTTATTTTCTTCAGTTAGGACTTGAAGTTGGCTAGGGGGGAAAATAGAATTGGAAGTAGGAATATGGAGTTAGAATTCGTGGACTATTGATTTTAGAATATCGGACATTTAAGTAGCGTGCTAGGATTTGATAAACTGTCCAATCGCCTAATTGCCAAGAATACATCGTGGGTAGCATTGTAAGTTGTGTATGAGTCTATTTGGAATAATTATACGAAACAAGTTGATCATTCATTAGTCTTAAAACTTTACTAATAGTTTCCTCTTTTTCTTCCTGAATTAAAGTATCTAACTTTCCGTACAAGCACCTTCTAATCCGGTACCAAAACAGTTATACATAATTATTTTACAAGACAAAATTGGAATGCGAATTATCTATGTCAAAACACAACGCTGATTCATTCCCCAAACACTGCCTCTTGTAACTTGTGAAACTTATCGATTTTTTTTCTAATAATCTAGTAACAAAAGGCCATATTACATGTACCATGGGATATCTGGCAGATTTTAATGTTTCTTTGGTATTGGATGCCATAGAAATTTTGGGAATAAAATCACCACAACGATAGCAGGCCTCAAAAGTATCTTCTATACAAAGTTGGACAAGAAGGCAAATGTTACATAGAAAACNCTCGCATGCAAATGACGAGGGAACAAAGCTGTTTCCTGAGCTATGATGACCTTCTACTGCTAAAAGTGAGTCAAGCTGTCAGAGCCGCTATTTTTCTTCAAAGACAACCAAAATTTGGATCTAAAGGATCTAAATGACGGTGTACAGATCAGAAACTAGGTTTTCCTCTCCGTGTAGTTTTAGGTACGGAACATTTAAATCACTAGTTATGTCAGCAGCAAAGGGGAATTTTTTCCAGTAGACAAACGTGTCTCCACGGGTAGCATTAGAAAGTCTCACGGGCTGTAGATTGGATAGCCCTATTAAACGGGGGCGTCACTTTATACGGAAGGTATTTCATGGCTGTACAGTGCATTGGAAAATTGAAGGACGTTGTTACAAGTTGCCACCTGTTGCTGATTTACCTTCATTTCATTTGGAGGAAAGTACTCTGTTTCCGAATATTGGGATTGGCTCTGCCAGACCTTTGTGTATTAAAGGGAAGACTGCTTGGGAATGTAAAAAGACATATCGCTTAGTTTATTTGTTTTATTACCCACGCTTGTCATTTGGAATCTTTTCCAGAGTTATTTGCAGGCACTTTTTTAGTATTTTTATGGAGATTTATTTCGAGAAGAGGAGTACTGAAACTTACTAACTCAGGTAACGCGAAAACATTAAAAACCGATAAAACATTTAACAGAGACTTTCAAGTATCCGTAAATCACAGACATCTTTATCAGAGTTTCGAATTACTTGGCGGATTTAACTCGACACTCAGCCCCTGGCAAGGGGGAGCATTAACAGAGAATGTAAAGGAAATTATACGTTGTTTGCGTAAATCTCTTGGAAGAGCTTTTCTAACTTTCGATTAATTACATACTATCATTGTTGATGTGGAAAACGTATTTAATTGACGAATTTTTATTTACTATTTGGTCTAGGACGTCGACGAGCCTCTTACCCCATTCCATCGGAGAATCCTATCATTACCAAATGAGTAGATTGGCTATCTGGCCGAAGTAAAACCTGATATATCCACAATTACACGTCGCATTATATATCTATCAACACTATTATCACGGTATTTGAACCAGTTACTATTTTCTTGATTTATGTGAGCATCATAAATTCAAAAAAAAGGAACAATTTGAGGTTTATTTGGAAATGTCGTTATGGCACAATATATAGCCCGGGTTAATGTGGCGTTTAGGAAAAATCGAGAAACTTATTCGCAGGAAGGATGAATATATAGGTGGAGTTTTGCTTCGAACTATTACAAGACTTGCGATTTATCGCAACTGGATGAATGCAGAATTAGACCGTAACAGAACTCTGGTGATGAAGTGATTGTTAGAGCCGATAGAGTTGATAGACCTGATTGGCTCCATAGACTTAGACGAGACGCCACTGTTAATGCAGACTTTATAAGCAGACTGTTGCAAGTTCTCTCTGTTGATCATTGCTGATTACAGTGGGAGATGTGTTGAGAAAAGCCGACGATGATTGATAACTGTGCCAGGATGGTGCGCGGTTATTTTCCTAATAATTGGATAGTTATTTTCAGGTTGTCATTTATTTTCTTCAGTTAGGACTTGAAGTTGGCTAGGGGGGAAAATAGAATTGGAAGTAGGAATATGGAGTTAGAATTCGTGGACTATTGATTTTAGAATATCGGACATTTAAGTAGCGTGCTAGGATTTGATAAACTGTCCAATCGCCTAATTGCCAAGAATACATCGTGGGTAGCATTGTAAGTTGTGTATGAGTCTATTTGGAATAATTATACGAAACAAGTTGATCATTCATTAGTCTTAAAACTTTACTAATAGTTTCCTCTTTTTCTTCCTGAATTAAAGTATCTAACTTTCCGTACAAGCACCTTCTAATCCGGTACCAAAACAGTTATACATAATTATTTTACAAGACAAAATTGGAATGCGAATTATCTATGTCAAAACACAACGCTGATTCATTCCCCAAACACTGCCTCTTGTAATTTGTGAAACTTATCGATTTTTTTTCTAATAATCTAGTAACAAAAGGCCATATTACATGTACCATGGGATATCTGGCAGATTTTAATGTTTCTTTGGTATTGGATGCCATAGAAATTTTGGGAATAAAATCACCACAACGATAGCAGGCCTCAAAAGTATCTTCTATACAAAGTTGGACAAGAATGCAAATGTTACATAGAAAACATTTAACAGTATGGTACGCAGATATCCACCAACATAAAAAGGATACATATAAATAGATATATACAATGAAGACGTACTATGGACGAAGTAGTAAAGACAGCCTGAAATACGCCGCAGATTATCGCTTATACCTCCTTTACCCTTACCTGAACTAAAATAGCCTAAACCAATTCGCGGCAGGTTTCTTGTTTCCAGGTAAATGTTACAATATGGTGACACTTAACGCCATGGATCACAACTTGAACAGACTTGCTTTGAATGTATAAAATTTCTTAAAAACCCACTGAGGATTTATCTTCTTCTATTTGAGCATCTCAAAATTTATCTGGGAACATTGTCAGTCCTGCTCCAGTCTCTTTCTTGATGAAATTCTTCAGGGTTCACTCTAGAGAAAATCGGCAGAAATGAGAGTTATGTTAGTTCCACGACGGGGGTCCTTTAGTTCCCACTAAAAAACTCAGCTGATCGCCCCTTTTCCACTTTGTCCTTGTAGATAGCGGGGTTGTTGGAATCCAAGCACCCCTAAATCTTCATCCAAACATCAGAAATGTGATGGCACTTGTTTTTTGACGGATAAATGTGACATAAATATATTGTTCATATTTCTTTCATGTGGTGTTAAGACATTTCTTGCAGACTTCGTGAAGGTCATTGATTTATGCCTAATCGTACAGTGGTCTTATCTGATACAATCGTACATCATACAAGAGTTTATCTACTGAGGATTTAAACAGTATGTTAGTTGTTGTGGTATGGTATGAATTGAGACCTTGTGTTTGCATTATACTTCGAGCGGCTGTGTCATCTGGGCAGGGAACACAACCTCATTTTGTTCATACTTTGCTCGACTAAAGAGAAGGATGAGCACTCATTAAAGAATTCATGTTCCATTACTTCTTCCGTTCAAAGTGCAGAAATTACAAAGTTATTCAGTACTATGGAAGTCAGTAAAGGTAACATTGATCTGGTTGTAGTGACGGCTTTTTAGTTATGATGTAATCCATTTTCACCACCGAAATTAAGCTTAATGTCTATCTTATGTCCTAAGCAGCGATATTTTGTGCCCATAATTTATAGGCTAAAAGTTATGTGGATACAA
>RDPX01000183.1:790072-836096 GCA_003991215.1 Morbakka virulenta | reverse complement strand
TTTGTGTACCTGAGAATTGGTTAGTGTCATCATCACAGATGTTAATAGATTGTAGTAAGTGACGTATGACTGATGTTTAAAAGGAAGAGAGTTGGACCAAAATAGAACCTTGAGAAACGCAAGCATTAAAGAAATACTAACCAGGTGTAGTTTCATCCAATGTGACAGGCATTTTACGATCAGAGAGGAAAAACTGAATGATACAATGCGATAGCCGGAAAGCTTATAAAGCTAGCCAGTGTGTCACACCTTTATCCATTGCTTTAAAAATATTTAGAGCTATGGTACGTCCTTCAACAGACAAATCCATAAGCCTTTAGATACATTTGGTGATTAAAGCCAAAAGATCACCAGTGGAGCGAGATTCTCTAAACTCCATACAGAACATCAACAAAATGACTTTGGTTCTGGAGGAATTATACCAATGCATTATTGATAAGTGATTCAAGTACCTTATTAATGACAGAGGGCGATATTTGCAAATATCGTATGGAGCATTGAAAGTCTTGAAGTCAGGATAAAATTAAAATCCTGCCCACGAAGAAGGAAAACAAGAGTTCGTTAGGTAATGAATTGAAGGCTTGGACAACAAGAAAAACAACTCCGAAACTCCACTTGAACATCTAACTAACCCATGTTATAACTAACTGGGGTTTATCGGGTTGTAATTTTCTTAGACAAGGACTTGATTCATCCGTCGAAGCAGTATAGTGACCCAAGGAAAATCTTGTAGTTGATGCATTTATGGTAATTGCTGTAAAATTAGTTTCAGTTCTCAAAATTTGTCTTTGGTTAGGACAAGGACATGCAGGACAAGCTTGGTTTTTTTCCAATCAAACTGATTTCAGTTTTGACGTGGGGAGTAAAAGAAGCACAACGTGCAGGACAAAATGTAAGAACAGAGTATAAAATGCTGGTGTTCTTTAACGGAGTCAATAATACAAGCTTTCCAGATGTCTTTAATTGATTTACATCTATTCCTCCAAGGAAACAGCAAACTGTAGAGAAAAACAACTATTTTCAATATTGTTAAGAATGAAAAAGGAGTTGGAATTTGGATGGTATAGCAGAGGAATAGGATGTGGAACAATGTTCGAAAAAACGTGAGTCAGATAATAACTCGAATCTCTTGCATTTCTGATGTATCAGGCTACAGAGGCCTTTTTCCCAAAGAGAAAGATACCCCATCAGCAGGAAACTTGCTATTTCTAAGTCCAGCAAGCGATACTTCTTCAGGTGTACCCTGGAGGTATTTGTAACCAAAGATGATAACAAACGACTTTTATTGCGTTTTATTTCCTGATTTTGAAATGAATCAACTCCCCCCAAAAAACCCCCCATACCACCACAACAATCCTTTGAATTGTCTGAAAACCCAAATTGAGGAATTCAGAATTCACTTCAAATGCAAGAGGAATTCAGCGGTTGGTTTATGAATGCGCATGAATTTTGGCGGGCAGAGTGTTTCTCTTTGAAAATTGCCCCTTGGTTTGCATTCTCAGAAACGAGATCCACGAGACCTAAAGAAGTGAATCTGAGCTTGATTATTAATTTAATGACAAGGTTATCCCAACCTTTTGTGCCAGAATTTTGTTGAAAGAGGTATGCGTATGGGTACACACAAGTTATTATAACCATTTAATCCGTAATATACTTTATAATAGAAAACTATCAGTAATTAGTTTAGAATAGGGGGTGTTTGCCACAAGCCTACTTTCAGAGGTTGCAGTTTCACTATTTTTTTATTTTAAGGTCGAGGAAAAAGCTGGACTTTCACCATGGTTGTTACACAGCAAGTCCTTGAGGTAAACCAGGAGACAATGCAGCAGTTGTCCGTCTATTTGCAGGCTACTCTTTCAAGTGAGAAGCAGACAAGAAAGGACGGTAAGCAGATTTTGATTTCTTCCTCTGCCTTATTGGAGTTATGTGTTACCGATGCGTTTGATGTGTTTGTTTTCGAGCTTGTCATCATCAAAACGTCTATACATATATTTACATATACACTCTATTGTTTAATTGATAGAGTGCTTTGGAGCCCATTGTGTCATAAGAATTTTGTGACTCAGAATGACCAACGTTTAAGACTTGTTGAACAAGTAGGCCTACCGATTAAGGTCAATAAACTAGATAGGCACATTTAAAAAAAATTGCATCAACAAATACTTGGGGGTGATACAGGTCCAAAGGGATCACAAAACAGACTAACAGCAGATATCACATACCCCAATGTATGCACGTAGTAATTCATACAGTATGTTGAATTTAATGTTCTGTTAGCAAACATTTGAGTTTGCTTTCAGCGTAAAACGTTAGGACATTTTGTGGATGACATTTTCTGATTCTGATTCCAGCAGTTGTGATCTGACCCTCAATACCACCAGTCTAGCGCCAATGGCCACACCAATTTGCTATACATACACAGTTATTCAGGTTTAGGGTAAATCATTACCATAAAAAAGTTCTCAATGAAGATGATTCCAGAACTAGATGTGAAGAAGTGATGGAACAGAAAGAAGCTAGAGTGTTATTTTAGGGCCCCCATGAATCCTAAAATACTAAGAGTATAGGAGTTCTAAAACAATAACCTGGTTTCTTCTTGTTGTATTACTTTATATATATATATGCACAAGGTGCATGAGATGAATTTAATGTTTTAACTACAGATGGCGGTGTTAGAGATGGTGTCTCAGTAAAAACACTTGCCCCATTAACTTAATGGGTTGGTGTCAGGAAGGGCATCTGGCCTATAAAAACACTGCCTCATCAAACCATGAAATGACATCCAAAGATATCCTGCATAACTGCATAAACGAGACTGAAACTAATTTAAGTGAAGGTGTCACGCATGGTAGGATCTCTGTTTGATGTAGGCAAAATCAGACCGTTATCAAGCTACTACATCAACCGAAAGAAGTGATGACAAGATTCAGACTCTGTAGTCTAAATGTGGGAAGTTTGAGAGGTTGATCTGGTGAAGTAGCAGAGTTTCTTGAAGACACATTGATTTGTGCTGCGTCCAAGAAACGTGATGGAGAGGGAAATCTGTAAGAATGATAGAAGGAAAAAAGGCAACACAGAAGCTGTTTTGGATTGGTAGTGGAAAAGGCACAGGTGGAGTAGGTATCTTTGTGGAAAAGAAATGGATAGACAAGGTGATTGATGTCAAATGTGTAAGTGATCAAATTATGCTGATTAAACTGATGATAGGTGAGACAATCTTCACAGCAATATCAGTGTGTGCACCACAATGTGGCTTAAGTGAAGAAGTCAAGGATGATAGTCTCATTGCAGTCACTGGTAAGCTGGTAGAGAAGAAGTTGTTGCTATTGCAGGTGATCTAAATGGCCATGTTGGAAGAACAGCATCTGGGTTTGAGGGAGTCCATGGAGGAAATGGATATGGTGACCGAAATAAGGAGGGTGAAAGAATTCTAGAGTTTGGACTTGCCATGGACATGTTGGTGGCGAATACTATTTTTAAGAAAAGGAATAGCCATCTGGTAACCTATGAGTCTGGGACAGCTATGACTCAAGTGGACTACATTTTGGTAAAGACAAAAGACAGGAAGTATTTGCAAGATGTAAAAGTGATACCTGGTGAAGAATTTGTGACCCAGCATAAGCCAGTAATTTGTGACTTCAGGATTAAGAAAGTATATAAAGTGAAAAGAAAGTATATCCCAAGGAGAAAGGTGTGGAGACTAAACGATGGACAAGTAAAGCAGGTCTTTGAAGATCAAGTGAATGCAATTGTGGGTGCTAGTCCAGGAAAGGACCTAGATAGTGTGGGTGAGCAATTGGAGAAGATCAAGGATACATGTTTGAAAGCCACAGACCAAGTCTGTGACTGGACAAAAGGGCCTCCACGTCATAGAGTGACATGGTGGTGGAATGCTTCTGTTGAAAATTATGTGAAAGAGAAGAGAAGGCTGTGCAGTCAATGGAAAAAGGGGTTAGTTAACAAAGAAAGGTATCTGGAGGCCAAGAGAGCAGCTAGGCGAACAATCTAAAAAGCAAAGATGGATGCTGAGAAAAGGTTTCCAGACATAATGCTTAGAGATGACCAGAAGAATGAAGTATTCAACTTAGCTAAGCAGATGATCAAGACTAATCAGGATATCATTGGAGAAAAGTGCACCAGCAATGATGATGGAGAACTTGCAACAAGTGAACTTGAAAAGAAGAATACCTGGAAGTGCTATTATGAGAGATTATTGAACACAGAGTTTTCTTGGGATAGAGAAAATCTTGGAGAGGTAGAAACAGTATCTCGACCAGCCATTCTTGTTGAGAAAGAAATGGTGAGGGAAGCAGCAAAGAAAATGAAGAAAGGGAAAGCAGGTCCTTCAGGAGTTGTGGCAGAGATGGTCAAAACTGCAGGTGAGAGAGGTATAGAGATGATCACTGATCTAACAAATCAGATCATAAGAAATGATGTCATTTCTGAGGACTGGGAAATAAGTACAATTATCAATTGTTACAAAGGAAAAGGAGAAGCTCTAGAAAGAGTTAATTACAGAGGATTAAAGCTAATGGACCAAGTCCTGAAAGTTGTTGAAAGACTTATGGAAAATCAATTTGGTTTTATGCCTGGACAAGGAATTATTCATGCTGTTTTTATCCTTAGACAAATGCAAGAGAAGTACCTCAGGAAGAACAAGAAGCTGTACTATGCCTTTATGGATTTGGAAAAAGCCTTTGACAGAGTGCCAAGAGAAGTTGTTTGGTGGGCTTTACAGAAACTAGGAGTAAGTGAATGGCTGATTAAGGTTGTTCAGGCAATGTACAGAAATGCTAAAAGTTGGGTAAGGGTCAAGAGTTCCTATACTGAGAGTTTTGGTGTGGGAGTTGGAGTTCATCAGGGATCTGTTCTAAGTCCACTACTTTTTATTTGTGTATTGGAAGCACTGTCAAGAGAGTTTCGAAAGGGTTGCCCAGAGGAATTGCTATATGCAGATGACCTGGTTCTCTCCAGTGAGACATTGAATGGTCTACTTGCTAAATTAGAGACTTGGAAGAAGGGCTTGGAAGGTTAAGGTTTGAGAGTGAGCATGGAAAAGACAAAAGTGATGGTCAGTGGTTGCAATTTAGGAAAGCCATTGGAGAAAGGAAAGTTACCCTGTTTAATCTGTGGGAAGGGAGTTGGGAGCAACTCAATCTATTGTGGTACTTGCAAGCACTGGGCACATAAATGGTGCAGCGGAATAAAGGGCAAACTGACAAAAAGTAACCATTTTACCTGCAAGAGGTGCACAGAAGGAGAGGCAACCTGCGACTTAGACCTATGGAAAGTGAATTTGAAGGGCAAGGAAATTGAAGTTGTCCAGAGGTTTTGCTACCTTGGTGACACCCATGGAGCTGAGGGAGGAGCTGGTGCAGGTGTAACAGCAAGGGTTAACTGTGGATGGAGTAAGTTCAGGGAGCTGATGCCATTGTTAACTAGCAGAGCTCTGTCATTACCTGCCAAAGGTAGAGTCTATGGCTTGTGTACATAGTACAATGATGAATGGCAGTGAAACTTGGCCGGTGAAAGCTGAAGATGTCAGCCACATGGAGCGGAATGACATGAGAATAATAAGATGGATGTGCAATGTAAGTCTAAAGGGCAGGCTCAGTTCTAATGAACTCAGAAGGAGATTGAATCTGGACAGTATTGGCAGCTGTATGCAGGATAGGAGGTTTTGTTGGTTTGATCATGTGGAGAGAATGGACAAGAATGCTTGGGCAAGTAGATATAGAATAATCAAGGTGACAGGAACCATTGGGAGAGGAAGACCAAAGAAAACATGGGAGGAAGTGATGAGGATGGGTCTCAAACAAAAAGGTGTCAGCAGAGACCAGGAGGGGATAACTTGGAATTCAATTTCAAGAAAGTGTCCAACACATGCTAGCATGTAAAATAGACATTAAACCAAATATGATGATGATAATGATGATCTAGGCTATAATTGTATTAAGTGAAAGTTGCTTTTTAAATCTTTGTTCCTGGCAGGATTATAAATCAGATAGTNTTTGTTGGTTTGATCATGTGGAGAGAATGGACAAGAATGCTTGGGCAAGTAGATATAGAATAATCAAGGTGACAGGAACCATTGGGAGAGGAAGACCAAAGAAAACATGGGAGGAAGTGATGAGGATGGGTCTCAAACAAAAAGGTGTCAGCAGAGACCAGGAGGGGATAACTTGGAATTCAATTTCAAGAAAGTGTCCAACACATGCTAGCATGTAAAATAGACATTAAACCAAATATGATGATGATAATGATGATCTAGGCTATAATTGTATTAAGTGAAAGTTGCTTTTTAAATCTTTGTTCCTGGCAGGATTATAAATCAGATAGTGCCAACACAAAGCACACAGCCAAGTTTTGTTAGAAGTTTTTAAATTTTTTTATTAGAATAATTGGATTACCAAACTTAGGATTATTAAGAAAAGAAAAGGAAAAAAGGAACCAGAAATAATTTTGGAAAAAGAATGGTTTGGATTTAGTATTCATGCCCAGCAGGATAAAAAATATATAAGCTTAGTAAAGAGTAATAGATAATTTGATGACTTTTTATGTTCTTTAACTTACTGATTGTTTTCTTTGGTTTAAGAGCAAGTAGTTTTTATTTATGCATTATTCCCTTTAAATATAAGTGGGATATTTTAATTAGGCATTATCATTATGAATATTTTAAGTGGGTTCCACCAACTATTTCCTACAGAGTTTTACAGAGTGGAGACCACTTAAGATATATATTTAACGTCTAACTTTTTGTTTATCTAACTTCTAACTTTTTGTTTATCAATGGAACAAAGCAGCTAACATCTATAAACACATTTTTTTCAGCTGAAAAATATTTGGAGGCAGTGGAAGAAAGTCAGAACTATGGAATATTACTCTTGACCCTTGTTAGTAATGAACAGATAGAGATGCTGTTGCGATTTGCATCTGCAATTACATTTAAGAACTTTGTTAAAAGAAGCTGGAGAAAGGTGTGTATTTTGTTTTCCATGTATCATATTTTATGCTTTTTATTTTGAATTCTGATTTATGACAGTAGCTGCATATTCTAGCATAGAGAGCAACAGGGCTAATTTAAAAGAATGGAATTTTTGATAATGGTACTTCCATTCTAAAATGTTTCTACTCTTGCTGTTTAATTTTCTGTTTTTGTTGCATCTACTAGTGATTCCTTGCAATGGCATCAATTACTGTTTTCCTCAAAATGTTTTAAAGCAGCCAGTTAAAATCTCATCTAATAGTTTTTTTCCTAATTCCTTTATTGCATGCATAAAGTAATAAAGCAATTTCAAAAATTAATCAGTTTCAACTGGTTAAATATTCAATTAAAAATGTAAATGGGGAAATGTTTTTTGAAATTCTTTGCTTTTTGATATCTTTTGGTGACCATAAGACATGTGGTCAACAATGGCTTTCAGTCTCATTTGAAAACAATGTTAGCAGCAGAACCCATAAATGAATCTGATTGGTATAGTAAGAACACAATTGTTAGACATGTGGCACAGCTGTTGTACAGTCAGGTGTACAGGATTACCCTTGATTGTTTTTTTCAGGAAAAAAGAGGTGGAAATAAGGACTATATCTGCAATACAGGGCAGGGACATGTAACAATTTAGCCATTAGAGGATAACCTCACCCATTTTTTAAAAGATGGCCCAACCAGATATGGAATTTTGAATGTTTTTTATTTAAAATTCATGAGTGAACAGTTTTCCACTTCACTGTAATAGTGTGGATTTCCTTTGGTTAAAAAAAAATATTTCTAGTCCTTCTATTCCAATAATTTTCATATTCATCAGAGGAAAACACCTTTTCACATTTTAAGACTGTAGGGAACACATTAAGGAACCATCCATATGTCACATATCTTTTGTCTATGTCATTATCACATGATTGGTAAATGTTCAATTAATAATTTCAAATTAAGATCCTTTTTGAATTTTGTTAGCAATGTGGGTTTTGAAATTTGTGGCTTGAAAATTTGTTTTTGCTGCGATTTCCAAGGTGATGGTAGCAAAGATGCTACAAAACACAGAATTTTGGAGAGCAGGAGAAATAAAGGATTTTTTAATTAAATGAGGATTCTTGACCTGGAAGCATGCCTAGGAATAGTGATGTACTTGCCATGGTGGATGAGAAATAATAAAAAAATACCACTATTCATACAAGCTCTTCAGGGTACTCAATACCTTGGCAGACAAGGAGTTGTTTTTGCAGATGAAACACTAAACTTTCTACAACTGATAAATTATGATCATCAATTTACCCAGTAGTTTTTGGGTGAATGGATTACAAAAGGAGAAGATACATACTTTAGCTATGATGACCAAAGTGAAATCTAACATTTCATATCAAATATCATCCTTATGAGATATAGTTTTAGATGTTAAACCCAATTTTATTCTGGAGTCTGCAATTAGCACATGGATATCCAAACAAATGTGGAACAAACAAGTTTTTGACTTGAGTTAATAAGGGAGTAGTTGTTTATAATACATGTTAGGATATTTTGAAATTTGCCTGACATTAAATTTGAGGTAACCCTTTGAGGAGTACAAGATTTTATAACAATTTTTGTTACCCTATCATGTTTGGTTGGTGCTTTGTGTTTTTACACTTCAGGTGCCCTTCCTGATAACTAACCCTCCCCATTTGACCAGGCTTGGGACTGGCACTGAGTGTAGCTGGTTTGCCAACACAGTGGCTGGGCAAGAAGATTAAGATATCCATGCATGGTCTGCAGAGAATGGGTTGGAGCAAACTCAATACTGTGTCAAGGATGCCAGTACTGGTGCCATAGGAGATGATCAGGATTGCAGAGGCTGGCAGGTGTGGTAAGCTATCGCTGTAAAAGGTGTACTCAGAAGATTGATGGGAATGAATACCCTGGAGATTTGGAGCTGGAGGGCAGAACTGTTTGGAAGGTCATATAATTCTGCTACCTTGGTGAGGTGTTGGATGCAGGTGGTGGAGTGGAGAGAGTGATAAAATCAAGAATATCTGCAGCATGGACCAATTGGAGAGAAATCTCCACTCTTTTGGTAAACAAAAACATTCTGCCACACAGGGGACAGGTGTACAGTGCATGCATCAAACCAGTCTTACTTTATGGAGTGGAAAGTTGAGGTATGATGCAGAAGTCTGATAAGCTGATGGTGAGCAGTGACAGATGGATGCTGCAATACATGGCTGGAGTGGCATGGAGAGACATGGTCAGAAGTGAAGAGGTTACCAGGAGGTGTGGAGTCAGGGAGCTCTTTGAGGTGATAGCTGTGGGAAGGCTCAGGTGGTGTGGCCACATGTGACATAGAAAGGAAAACAAAGCCATAGGAAGGATAAGAGCAATGGAAGTACCAGGAAGGAGACATCCAGGCAGACCAAAAAAAACCTGGCTGAAGACTGTAAAGGAAGATATGAATGTTGCTGGATTGCTCGAAGGAGTTGTTTTTGGCAGAGGAAAATTGAGAGCACTATCAAACTGTCAAATCCCATGATTGGGAAAAGAAGATGCAAAACAGAGAAAGTAAAGTAAGTAATTTTTGTTATCCTAAATGTTGTATTGGGGCAGTGTTATTTCAGATCAGTAACATGGTTAGGTCAAAATTGTGGACTGGAAAGAAAATTTGTGATATTCAACCAACTGCAGCTCTTACCCATTGTCATGGCCATTTTTTGAGTTCAAGTGTAAAAGACACAGCAGCAGGTAGCAAGTTATTGTCAGATGCATTGAACATTTCAGGGGAGATCATTGTCCTTGTTAAATGTTCTCTCAAAAAGCAGTAAATTCTTAGCAAAATAAAGGAAAACATCAAATGTGATGCCAAAAATCATAATGATAGGGCTGCATCCTTAACAAATTTCAGCACCACATGGTAGAATGTGAGAGCAACAAGTGGATCATCAATAACTACAATAACATCTTAGAATTATGGGATTTTTTAAAGCTTGGAAACTAGATTCAATTGGTAAGGCTAGGAAAATTGATTGTGGTTGTGCAAGGAAAATGCAAGTTTCATTTTGGGTCTAAGTCTATATCATTGGCTATTAGTACATATGGAAAATCTGCTAAAAACTTACAGTGAGCCATATTACCATCTATGTATAGAAACTGATCAGAACTCATGGGTAAGATGACCCTCCATAACATTAAGAATGCAGAAAGCTTCAATTTGTTTCATGATCCTGTGGTATTGAAAGCTAAGAAATATAGTTTGATTGGAGAACCATAGTTGATCTGTAAAGGATATTGCTTTGGAAGATATGAAAAGGGAAGTTGGGCCACCTTTACAGAACCTCAACAAGATATTTTTTCAAGATATCTATTTTGAAGCAGCTGGCTTGGTGTTCATTCCAATGACCTCAGTTTTCTTCTGCCTTGCTTCAAAATTTATGACGAGTTGATAGCATTGATTCTATTATTTTGAAATTGAATAATGATGCAGATGAACCAAGATAAAGATTTGTTTTAGGTCACTGTTTTAGGTCAAATCTGAACGTATGCAGACAGTGGTCAGACAGTGGTCAGACAGTGCCCCACTGGTTGCTGTCTGGCCACTGTCTGCATACGTTCAGATAAAATAGTGCAAATTTAAGACATTTGGTCTAACAAAGTTTCAGTGATAGTAGTTTTTGAAGACTATTTCTACTGAAAAGTGTCATTTCACTCAATTTTCTGTGAAAGTTTTTAAGAAATTGACATTTTCTAAGGCATATACAGTAAATTTGATGATTTTTTTTCAACTTCTGTTTGATCAACTTTTACCTTATCCACTTCTGCTTGATCTCAGTCATAATTCCATAACTCTTTTTCCAGTAGTTTTGATCTTCCATTGCAATTATCAGTTTCTCTTTTGCCAGTTTTGTTTTATCAGCCAGTTGATTAACGAAGGTCCTCTGAGGGTTACCGTGAGGTTTCTTTTTATGTGCAGGCTACCACAGTAACAAAGTGTGGATCAACTCATTCTTGCTTTGTGAACATTGACCACAGGAATGTGCCCTGTCTTCTGCAATAGTTGTTGAAATCTTTGGGAGTCCTTCATACAGCACATTGTGCATTAAATGTTATTGTGAAGTCACACCCTTCACAATCTTAAGGGTTTTGATGTAACAGCCATCTAGTTGACCAGCTCTGTTATAAGGCTGTATGTACTAGAGGCATATATAAGGACAGTTGGATAGGTAAGACAAAAGAGTATCACCTTGTAAGACACCAGCCAGGATTTCAAAGGATTTGGTATTCCCATGTGGAGATAAGTCTTGAGCAGTAGGGTTTTTTTTGTGGGTTTTTTTTGTTTTAACGTCATTTTCCCCCAGCAATTAAGGCCCAGATGATGCCCTTCAGAGGGACTTTGTTTTGGTAGTGAGGAATTTCTTGACTAGATGCCCTTCCTGACACCAACCAATGGCCTTTACTTTTGTAAAGTTCTCAATGCTCCTTGTCCCCTCAGGTAATTGAACCCAGAATCTCATGGTGACTGTGTAACTGCACTAACCATTAAGCTACAGTATCCCCACATAAAGATAATACTTAAGCAGTAGTATTGGTGTATAATACTTCTTTAAAACTAAGTATTTGGTGGTACTCCATAAGCCACTAGGATCTGCATCAGTTTTCCTCTGTGTATAGAGTCAAAAGCCTTTCTAACATCTATGAAAGTCAGAACAGTGGGTAGGTTTATTGCTCTAACTCCCCCATTCAGTCAGGGTAGTGTGAGTCTTTGGGTATAAAAATAGTACTGTTGTTAAATGATCATTTATTTGTTTCATGAACCTAAATTTTGAATTGCAGTAGTGATACTTTGTTTTTCCTTACTATGAAGATTCCAAAACTGTGATTCATGCTGTCTTGAGTTTTGCAAGGGGAGATCTCTGTTTTGCAAGAAGTGTTTTATGTCACATTTCTTCTTTCGTCTTAATCGTTGTAATGAATATGAACCATTATGCTGATATATTTAAGAAAACTAGCACTCTTATTATCAATTTGTGTTGCTGTGAACCTATTTTTCCCAACATATTGTGGGATACATATAAGAGATGCAGTCTCAAATTGAGTAATTTTTGTTATAATGTAATGTGTAATTTGTTGTTTGTAATTTAGTAGAATTTTTATTATGCTTATGTTCTTTTGTAGGTTGAAGGCGAGAGGAACAAAATTGCAGATCAGGACAGAAATACAAGTAAGTAACAGATTTTTAAGATAGTAATTTTGAAAAAAATGTTACAAAGTTGATGTCAGTTTAGCTGGTCAAAATTAAAGGAAGTTAATGTGGAAGTTTGTTTGAGTTTACACAGTTGTCGTAAGACTGTCTTTTTGTTTGTGACTATTTCCTGGTTTAAATAACATAGCAAATAACATCTCATTCCTCTTCTGGCTTCAGAGCTTGTTGATGTTTTACTTTTCACTTTTAAGTGTTTAAATTTTCTTTTGAATCGCTGCTAGACGAAAACATTTACATCAATACACTACAGTTTGGCATCATACCAGGACATATGAAGAAAACTGAAGCTGTACCTGTTTTTGAGGTTTTATTAATAGTTAAAACATGCTAGCATGTAAAACGGACGTTAAACCGAATATGATGATGATGATGATGATGATGATGATGATGATGATGATGATGATGATGATGATGATTAACACCAGGTATTGAATTTTAGGGTTGAATTTGTTTATGTGTTTAAAAATTGCTTCAAATTAGTCATCCTTTAGTATGATACCATAAGGCATTTATACCCACTTTGACTAAGGCCAGAAAGGGTATACCAAGTTGGCTAATGCTGCATAACAAAAAGATTTTATGGGCTTTCTATTTTACAGGAACACCAAGCAAAAATTTAGTTTCTTTTTTTCATTTTTCAGTTAAAGCATCCATTATTGATCTGATGCTGAAGAGCCCAGAAAATTTACAAAGGCAGGTGAGTTTACTGAGAAAAAATAAAGTGCTTTCTTACCTCTTATGGTTTTCACTCAATGAAGTACCTTACCAGGTATGTCAATCTCTTTTGGATCCTACACATTTTATGTTTTAATTATATGCAGAAAAATGTATTGCTCCAAAATTAGTAAATTTCTTGCCTTTTTCCTACTGCATTAATATGGACAAGAAAAACTGAATTATGTATCACAGATTCTAGTTTTTCAAACAAAACGCGTACTTCATTCCCTCTTAGGAGCAGTGGTAAGTTTTTACAGCAGTGTCACAGCAAGGAATAAAATTTCTTGTTTATGATATGGAAAGCCTACTGTACCATCATTAAAACAATCAAAATTAATAATTAATTTTAATTATCAACACGTGCAGTGTTACTGGTGCTAGTGTTAATAAATTTACTTGACAGGAACTGTTTCGAAGAACTGATTAACAGTTAAGGGTGTAATAGTACTACAAGTTTTTTATCAAGCAACTTGGCTCAGTAGCAGGTCTCAGAGTTGCTTAAAAGATCTTAGATGTCGGACCTTAAAGTTGCCTAGGAGTTGTTAGCTTGATAATTTAACTTGGATTAAACTTGGTCTGTTTCACAATCAAATTTTAAGCAATCTTTTCATAACTCCTTTTCTAAAATCCAGTGCCTGTATGAGTCATTTAAATGAAATTTTCAGTGTCAGTCATCTATTCATAGGTTTCTTTTTGAAACAGTAGTAGAAGTAAACCATGTGTAAACCAGTAAAATTTCCTTGAATAAGAATAAAATTTTATCAATTATAAAACAAAACAGATTTAAGTCAAAACAAAGTTTATATTTCCCGGGGTTTTTTAAAACGTGCTTACAGCATTTTCCTCAGCACTTGACTTGCATCAAAACTTTCTGACACCAGACCCTGTTGCTTCTTAATTAGTTACTTATTTAAAAAGTTTATTAGAATATAAGTAAATTAAATAGAATATAATGTCAATCTTGATTATAATTCAGCTATTTGATAATGGTTGCCTCTTAATAGTGATAGTGTCTTTTATATATTATGGTCTTTTACTTAGATTTTTTAGTTCTTAGCTTAATGCAGAATTTTGATTTTTAACTGGTATATAACCCTTTCTTCTTCAATCCATCTTTCCAAGGTTTTTCACATGTGATCTTGATCTTACCTTTAACTCCCTATATTGTCATGCAAACACAGCCTGTTATCAATGCAATAAATGAAAATAATTGAAAAGCTAACTACCGCTATAACGTTATGATAGACGTGGAAGAACTGGGGGTTATATTGCCTTGTGTGTCACGTGGCCCAAGGTATCAGAATGCCTATTGGGTAATACAGGCAAATATTTTACTTTTGTTGAGGCTAAAAATTGTTTGTATTGGCTGTATTGTTCGACAAAAGTAATCAAATGTTGTTACTTAGGTTGCCTGATGGTATTGTATATTGTGTGTGATGGTATTAGTGGTACAAATTTTCTCCGTTTGCCTGCTGAATCAACGCTGATGCAGATCCCTTTCCATCATTTTCATTTTGCTGGCTATTAAAAGCTGTGCACATTATTGTACAGACTTCAGCAATTGCAATTATAAACAATTTGGAAGGGATGTAAGGCGGAAATGTTCATGTCACCGCAGTAGTCATCTTCTACTGTAAAGCAGTTGTATTCTATGCTACATTGCAGTCGGTTAGAATAGTAAAAGTATTGCCTGTGATTAAGTATTTAGACAAAAGTAATATATTTTATCATACCTTTTACCGCCCCGTCCTAAAATTTTTATATATAAATTTTCCGTTTTTGGTGACACCATAAATGCCAGTAGAGGAGTGGGTGTAGTAAGTTCCGTGAACTATTTCCACTGCTAACCAGTAGAGTTCTATCTTTTCCAACCAAAGGCAGAGTATACCAGGCATGTGTACGGAGTGTTATGATGTATGACAGCGAAACATGGCCAGTGAAAGCTAAATATCTGAGCGGCGTAGAAAGAAATGACATGAGAAGGATTCTGTTCATGTGTAATGTAACCCTGAAGGACAGGCTAAGATCCATGGATATCAGGAAAACATTAAAGTTGGAAAGCATCAGTGAGTGCATTCAGAAAAGGCAGCTTCATTGGTTTGGTCATGTCGAGAGAAAAGATGACAATGATTGGGTGAAGAAGTGGATATCAATGAAAGTGGAAGGTGCTGTTATGAAAGGGAGACCAAAACAAACATGGGAGGAAGTAATCAAATCGGATTTGAAACAAAAAGGTGTCACCAAAGATCTATTAAAGGACAGACTGGACTGGAAGTCCATTTTATTGAACCGTCCAACAAGTGCCAACATGTAAAATGGACGCAAAACAAAATATAATGATGATGATGTTTTATTCCATATAGCTTTTCCATTATATTTTCTTTTTTTTCTTTTTTCTTTATTTTACAGTTAAGTGATGCTATTAGTTGCATCGGAAGAGAAGACTTCCCTCATGACTGGAAAGAACTGCTTCCTGTAAGTTATATTTTCAAAATAAATTGGATAAGTAAATATGTAACAAAACAGTTAACTTACGAATATTGTTCTATTTTGATGACAAGGATAAAATCGGTGCGATGTATTAAATCAAAGAATTATTTTAAAAAATAGATAAATTGTGCGGGGATGACTAAAAATGTAACATGTATAAAGAAACTGAAAGGCCCATAAATGTGATTTGGTGTATACCCCGCGTTTGTCTGTAGAAGAACAAGCCGAATCCATGGAAACAAGCATTGATAAAAGGCATTGTAAAGAATCATTGTTTAAATAAGTGAATTGTTGTGTTTCTTCTTAAATGTTTAAGAGGTAAAGAAACGATAAGAAGTTTAATAAGAATCATGTTACAAACTTGAGTGTAAAAGATGTTCAAAAACTAAAGTGTAGAAATTGGAAAGTATATCCGAATTGCACAGTAGTGGCAAATTTTTTTAGATCATTAGATTACCTTGCAAGATGTTGGAAGTAGAATTCCACAACGACCATGGAGAGAGTGCATCCAACCTTTTCCTTTGATAAAAGTCGTAACAATATAGGATAGTTCATTAACTTTATTCATGTTAAACCATTAATCTGACAAATTTCTTTAGTATTTCCGCTACCTGTTACACAGAACCGTAGCATAATTTCAATCTCTGCTTAAAAATTTGTACCCCTTTATGTTTGCTTTTATTTCAGTTAAAAGTTTTCATGAGTAAAAAGCATTTTAAGTCTCAAAAGCTCTTTCCATTTTTTCACTTCTTATGCCACTGCTGGGCTGTATATATCGGAAAAATCATGTTTATTTACATCTTGTAATAAAGTAGTAAAATTAAAGGATATCAAGAAAAGTGAGAACGTTCTTGAAACAAAAGTAGAGTCATTAGCTTCATATATCTTATGTAAATCATAAGAGTGTTAACGGTGTAGACCTCTCCTCCAGATATTTGAAATTTATCGATGAGTTTTGACTTGGTTTTCTTTCGAAAAAGTTTCAAAATATTTTGCGCGAGGAATGATAAACACAATATTAGCAAAAGTCATGGGAGACAGAGACTTTGTAAACCTAGAAGGAGTTATTTTTGTCAGTCATTTGGCATTATAGTGGCTGTTGTTTCGATACCATAGCATATGATCGCACGATGGGAAGTATGGTGCCCTTTTTTGTTTACACTTTCTGCATACTACATGAATGAGGTAGAATTCTGATTTTCATCCGGCTTCCTAACATTGTTAAGAAGATCATGATAATTTTTCTTCTTTCGTTTGTGTGCTTCACTTAAGTTATAATAATATTGAACTGTTAGTTCTAACGAATTGCCGACACTTGTCCACAAAACATTTGGTCAGTATATTAACTGAGGGAAAAGTAGAAACTCGTCCAAATCTGGCGCTGCCTTATTTTGGATTACATCTCTTATCAAGTTTTAATTTTATTTATCGATGATACTGTACTGCACTTGTGTAGTGGCTGGACTGTGTTTGGAGCCGATCCAGAATGAAGAAATAAGGCGACTCCTCCCCTCCTGTAGCCTAGGTGTATATCTTGGGCAAATGCTAGCACACTCTAAGCCTCTCTTTAACGGGCTACGACTAAATGCCCCAATACACCCTTGACAGTTTTGTAATGCCACCTAGACAAAATTTCAGGGGAAAAAGTCATACCATTTTCTGGAGCGGCAGAACCGAAATTGCAGCAGGTGACTTTAAAGTATCTAACTCACTTGGTCACATTCCAGTTCCTGTAAACGATAGCTTGATTACAGTGCTGTTTCCACAATGACTACAGTTTATTGTTAGCTAGTGTTTATGGTTCTACTATGCACAGTTTACAAGCAGAGAAAGAGTGCTTCCATGAGAAGCTTGGAATATGTATTACCAAAGGCAAGGGTGACGTCATTATCATTCTTAGTGACCTCAGTGCTCGCGTGGGCAAAAATTGGCTTGGCCTTCAGTGCTTGGAAAACATTGTGTATGGAAAATGAACTCTAATGGTTTTATGCACGTAGAATTTTGTACACGTTTTCAATTATCAATCATGGGTATTATGTTTTAACTTACGAACCGTCTGAAAAATACATGGACACACATGCAATTTAACCACTGAGGCCAAATTCATCATATTCTTGCTGATTAAGTCTCAAGGAAATTCATAAATGAAGTGCAGATTGATCCAAATAAAGACTGTTTTACTGAGCATACGCTTTTGAAATGAAGATGTTTCATCTCCTTGAAAAAGAAAAAGAGAAGAATAAAATAACCACCAAAACTGAACACGATAATAGACACTAAAAAGAAAGAAAAGCAGGTCAGTTTCTCTTTTGAACAGTTACGACTTTTAGATTAGAATTGTGTCGTCATATATGTTCTGTTCAAGAAAAGTGAACGCAGCAACTGTGCTTAATTACTCTTGGATCTCGCTGTTAAGTGTGGTAGGCAAAGTATTTTTCTAATATACTACTTCAACACCTTCAGAAATTAGCAGATTTAGTGTGCCCAGAATCCCAGCCAAGTTGTAGAAGCGGTAGAGCTACAATTGATGGCATTTTTACCTTTCGATCAGTGATGGGATAATGTAGCTGACAACAATGGGATCTTGAAATTGGAGTCATTGACTTGACTAAACCTTTTGAATCAGACGATCGTAATCTCCTATTTGAATTGTTAGCAAAAATTGGTTGTCGTGGTCACTTCATTACTATCATCAAGTACACTGGTGTTCACGCGAAACCATGTTGGAAGGGAGAACTTCCCAACTGATCACACACAACTATGGTGTAAAACAAGAATGCAAGTAGTCATCCACATTTTTCGGGATGTATGCAGCAATAATGCTTCAGCTTGCCCTAAATAATCTTGATCCACAGCGTAGTACGCACGTGGTACGCACCAGATATGATGGTGACCGTTTTGATCTGAAGCGCCTAAAATCTGAGACCAAGACATTCTACAGATATATGAGAGAAGGTCAGTATGCAGATTATTTTCCCTGATTTGCAAATGATGATCAATCAAACTTTACAAATGATGTTGTCAAGCCACAACGAAATTGAAAGGAAGTTTGGTCTAAGTATAAACATGACAAAAACACAATAAGTTTAAGTGAACAATTAGACTTTTTCATTGATGGACACAAGCTGAAAAGAGTATAACCAATTAGGTATCTTGGGAGTTATAATAAACGAAGAAATTTAATCAAGAATTCAAATTAAAGAAGATTCTGTGCATATGGCAGGCTTAAAGAAAGAGTCTTCGATTGTGGAGACCTCACATCAAAAACAAAGTTAAAGCTGGACCATCAGTGCATCAGTACACTCTTAATGTACANGATCAATCAAACTTTACAAATGATGATCAATCAAACTTTACAAATGATGTTGTCAAGCCACAACGAAATTGAAAGGAAGTTTGGTCTAAGTATAAACATGACAAAAACACAATAAGTTTAAGTGAACAATTAGACTTTTTCATTGATGGACACAAGCTGAAAAGAGTATAACCAATTAGGTATCTTGGGAGTTATAATAAACGAAGAAATTTAATCAAGAATTCAAATTAAAGAAGATTCTGTGCATATGGCAGGCTTAAAGAAAGAGTCTTCGATTGTGGAGACCTCACATCAAAAACAAAGTTAAAGCTGGACCATCAGTGCATCAGTACACTCTTAATGTACAGAAGCGAAGCGTGAACCCTTAACTGCCGTCCTATAGGACAATTACACACAGTACAACCACGACGCGCGAGAGTAATCCTTAACATTAAATGGGATGACTACATGACAAACAACGAAGTTCCAGATGGCGCTTTTGCAGAAGATATCGAGGTCTCACTAATTAAAAAAAGTTTCAAATGGTTTGGTTATGTGATACGAATGCCTGCTAAAACTCTACTTTTCGTAGAGCTAAAAGGAGGAAGCAGGAAAGTTGGGCGACTCCTAATGAGATACAAAGACACACTGAAGGGTGTACTTAATAGAGAGGCGTACTGCAGGAGTAGAGTGGTGTAGCAGAGGATCGATAGAAATGAGGCTAATTTTAATCATCGGTGAAAAAGAAGACAAGGACTGAAGAACAAGAGAAAAGGCAGAAGCGGCATGAAAGGAAAATAGAGAACCCTTTTAGACAGAAATTAATTTTTCTGTATTTACTCTATACCCGTGTCGCGTTACAGGCATTGATATATTTACTTTGCTTCCTCTTAAAAATGGGACTACAGTGTTGCCTTCACGGAACTTCTTGCCTCGCGTATACTTTCTTCTTGTCCATTTATTCCCACAAGCATCACATTTAATAGGATGGCCTAAATCAATGGACAGATCATATTAAGACGGATACTAATTTACATGTGTTCATAGTTAGCGAACATACTGATTTACACGTGTTCATAGTTAGTAATTGTCCAGGTGATTAAATGTTAAAAATAGTGCCCTGTTACAAATGAAGACTCCAGTTTATACATTTCCCAAAGATTTCCCTACCCTGTTAGAATCCTTAGTATTAGTATCAGTATCAGTATTAGTAGCCTTTGCTGTTTTAAATGTATCTTGTTCCAAGTTAGTGATTAAAGGGTTTTGACAATTCTTAGACGTTGGTACATCATATAAAAAATGAAGACCTTCGTGTTGTAAATGGGATATTGCAAACAGCACATTCACTTTTTAAAAGGTATGTTAAATTGAAATTTGATTTGAGTAATTTTAAACTTTTGGGTGTTTTTTTAACTTAATACTTGTCAATATACATAGACTGTTGACCATTCTTCGATGATAATTTTCTCATAAAGGTTGGTTAATAATAGATAATATTTTCCCGTGTCAAATGTTCCTTGCCCACCTTTAACCTGAGTTACCGCCCTGTTTATTTGACATCTTCTCTCGGATGAGACCATTCTGCGATGTTTGTACCTATTTTATTTTATTTATTTATTTATTTGTTTTATTTGTTTTATTTCTTCGAATACTGTTGTACCTTAATGGTCCCAACGACCGTCCTATTACTGTACTGAAAGGTCGAAAAACATATTGAATATTGTCATTTTTCTTCATTGAAGTTATATAATTCGGTTGCCAGGGTTACATTCTCTGTATTCCATGGATTATTTTTTGTATTTTAGTATCCTGTTATAGTTAACCCTCCCCAGTTAAGTCTGGAGGTTTTTTACTATGTTGGGCCTTCTTCCTTTAGTTTCTGAAGAACCCCAATATTGTATGTATTTAAGAAGTGAGTTTTCTTTTTCTTTGCAGCCCCTGGTAGTTCCAATTAACACTTTGTTAATTTTGAGGTATGACTGTCTTTGTAAGTTGTATTTCAGGAAATTATATAGATTTACTTGCAAAGCGTAGGGTACATAGGTTCCAGCTGAAACAAATACTTGATATTGTTGAACTACAAAATTTTTTTTTATTTGTTGGAAACGAAAAGAAACCAGGAAGACATTCCTTTTGCGTAACATCCATAATTTAAGACCACCAGCGGTAGAGGGAAACAGATTTTTGAACATATTTTAATAGTTGCACTCAAGCAATATTGCATACTTTCTAAATAGTAGGGAACACAATTGAGTTTGGGTGATGCATTTTGAGGAAATACTAACCGTTAATCTTTTTGTTACCCTTCATTATTCAAGGTTTCGTTATGAGTTTAAATCACAAGAACTTTGGACAGAACTGAAGCTGATCTTAGACAATTTTGCTGCACCATTGACTGATTTATATGAGGTAAAATTACAGTTTTTACTTAATAAATTGAGGTTTTTTGTCTTGTTTTGTCCAGATTAGTTTGTATTGTTTGCTTTTTCAAAGGAAAGGTGTTAATCTAAGATCATTATTACTACTACTATCCATTTTTTTGTCAGTTCCACTGTCTCGCGGATCTGACTGTGGATAGTAGCCATTTTTCTTTTCCACAAAACTGCTGCTACTACTACTACTACTACTACTACTACTACTACTACTACTACTACTACTACTACTACTACTACTACTACTACTACTACTACTACTACTACTACTACTACTACTACAACTACTACTGCTACTACTACTATACTACTACTACTGCTACTATCTACTACTGATACTACTACTACTGATACTACTACTACCACTACCACTACTACTACTACAATTGCTATTACTACTACTACAAATATAATAATAATAATAATAATAATAATAATAATAATAATATAATTTAATAATAATACCAATATTAAAGAGGTCATGTCACCAATCAGGAAATTCAAAATTAGGTGGTGTCTGTTGCAAAACTTCACATATGTTTGCCTAACCGATATTTAAATAACTATCGTTTTGTTAAAGAAATGAAGTATTCGTAGTTCGTAACTTACCTGCATAAAATATTTCAAACACAGTCTTTTTCTCAACTACTTTTTTACTGGGTGCACACTTGACGTTTTCATTTTGAATACAGCAACCACTGCATCTGTTCGAAGTAACACAGGACGGGTAGTACATCGAGGCAAAACCCTTTGGTGGTGGTAATGACACGACTTCCGGCCGAGGTGTACATCGGACCTTGTCGTCTGTAANACTACTACTACTACTACTACTACTACTGTCACTACAGCAACAACAACAATTACTACTACTACTACTACTACTACTACTACTACTACTACCACAACCACTACTACTACTACTACCACCACCACTACTACTGCTACTACTACTACTACAACTACTGTTACTACAACTGTTACTACAGCAACAACAACAACTACTACTACTATTACTATTTATGCTGCTCCTACTACCTGCTGGCTACTGGATATCTGTCAAGTTCGTACTTGTTCCAGATGCTCTTGATGTTTTTCCCGGGTTTCCATTTAAAACCTAAATGGCTGTTTAATCGTTACAAATTTAGCACTGCTTAACTCTGTTCACTGGACTAGTTAGCAGAGCGTATTACCATTTTTAAATTGTCAGATATTGGCCAATTATAACTTTTGAGTCAGTTCCAAATCCTTTTGGACCTTTGTGAAAAATTTTTTCAATAAATTTTAGGAAGAAATTTTAAGAAATATTTGGCTATTTTAGAGGCTCCACCACAAAATAGTTCCCTTTGCTGATAGGAACTGACTGCCCACCTGTGGACTCTATTGGCCTATAGAAACAATTGGAGGCGCACATTAATGCCCCACAGTTACATCCGATGACGTCAGAGTTTATTGGTACGTGTAAGGAGTCGCCCCTAAGGGCAGATTTTATACTTCATTGTTCTTCTGTTGCTTCGTCCTTAGAACAAAGACAAATAGATAAATATATATATATACGTCAGAAGTATTAGTATAAATGTGATGTATGATATGTAACTTTAATTAGATTCGTTTGGTGTGTATCACAGCCTCTGTTTTTATTTTCGAACCAGTAATATGCTTCTGCCTAGAAATAAAGTCCAAGTTATTTAATCAATAGCTCCTTTTTTTTAAAGAAGTGGATGTAATAGAGACATTAAAACTTATAGGTGTTATAATGTGGGTAAGGCTACTTATTGCAAAAAGGAGCGAATAAAATCAAAGTATTGGACGGTACGTTAAAGTTTGTATAATCAACCTTGTATAATCAACCAAAAATCATTTACATCCATGGAAAGAGGAAAAATGATGATATTCTTAGAGGGGTAATAGGCAGAATTGCATGTACAATTCAACGAGTTGTTAGGTAAAGATAGATTATTCAACTAATCAAAGAAGATCTTTTTCACATGCTTTGAAACGAATGAAACGTTAATGATTTTGAAGATATGGTTGAAAGCGATTTTTGCTAGTATTTTTCAAATTGGTGTTTCTTCTGTTTTAGCGCCTCAATATCCTAGTCAAAGATAACTTGGGGAATCAACAGAAGCTGAAGGAGATATTTGAAGCTTTGATAACGTGCTGCAAGCTATTTTATAGTTTAAATTATCAGGTATGTTTATCGTGTTACTTGGTAGGAGTATATCCGGCATCTTCCTACAGTCAATCCGAAGTGTGTAGGTGTTTAATGTTCATTCAAGTTTAGTTTGTGTGGTACATCGTATGCCTTATGGATTTCTGCCGGCCCAGGTCTGAATAGACCAAATGGGTTGAGCATGGGGTTTAGGGTTTGTACCTACTCTTAGAATCCTTAAAGATATGGAAACGGAAACCTCCATACAACCAATTTCTACAACACGAACGAGGAAGACAAGGACTCACTGACGATATACGCAAGGCGGTTGTGGATCAAGGCCGGAAGGGTTGTCCTTAACCTGAAATTGGACCTTCTGGATCGGCAAAAAATCTCCACAAATGAGTAACCATTATGTTGTGACAGTGTTCAAGATAGAATCCAAATCACCAGGGAGATCTTGAACTGGAAGACAGACGAAACAGGACGAACCCCAGTTTCAGGAGTGCGAGAGAAAGGATGTTGGTGTTAGATTGACCATGTACCACGGGGAATTTCCAAATGCTATTACAAGAGTTTCTTTGTAATGAACGCTTCAAAATATCCAAGGAAGGGGCAAACGAAGGAAGATCTAGCGGCGATTTATAAAAGCGGAGCTGAAAGAGAGAAACCAGTCATATTCATATATACATATGTACATTTGTATTGTATTAATAGAAATAGGTAAGGACTCACGTAACGTGTTTATAGATGGACCTACTTTTGCACTTTTTAAGACTAGTCATTTCTTGTGTATGATTCCTATCTGATGTCACATATTTTAACCAATCAGAAAGGATGAGTTTTTCAAGTCTGGTGATAGCTAGTTTATGTATTAGATGTGAAGGGAGAATACTTATTTTAAATAACTGATGATTTATTTAGTACACACACTAACACATAGTGCTTATATTTAATCATGAATATTGAATCTTCAGACGTGTTTATGACTAACAATCATATGCACCGACCTCCATCCCATAATAGAGAAAAGAAGAGCAACATTTGCAAAATAATTAAGTTGTAATAGAAATGACTTATTATCAAACGTAAATTATGACCACTATCTCCCATTATTGGGAGATAGTGGTCTAGATTGTATAGGCGTACTTGGTTGTCAGATTAATTGTTTTCGATTTTTAGTATAAAAATGAACCCAGTATGTGTGTCTTAGATTATAAGGTGTTTTTCATTTCAATTAGCTAAACTTCGGAGATATCCAGGCGTATCTTTAGAAAGAAAAAGAAAACAAATATCGTTGTGTTGTAGCACTTTTTTTCAGTTAAAGCTCCCATTGTTGATGCCTGCTTTATGTAATTACTATGTATTTAAATGTTTTTATTGTTACACCCAGTTTATGTTCTTAAGTTAAAGCCTCCCAGTTTTAGTGGGGGTTAACCGATTTTTGTAAACTTTCTTAAATATTTGCGATACGGAAGGAAGGGTAGATTACCAAACACCCTACCAAGGTAAGAATACCTGTGAAGGAAACCATTTGATGAACATGCTTAATCGTTGTATGTTGATGGTATAACTAGACAACAATCATTTTTATTGTTATTATTTTAACTATTTTTTAATTACAAGCAAACTGCACTGAGTGGGTCATGAAGGTTTCAGTGAAATAAAAATAGCTCTAAATTTCTTTTTGCAGGATCTTCCTGCGTACTTTGAAGAAAACATGGAAAAATGGATGGGACATTTTCACACAGTTCTTGTCTCTGAGTACAAATTGCTACAGACAGAGGTAAGACTGGAAGATATGGATAAAACGAGTTTGAGTGGAAGAACATTTATGAAAAGGGATTGTTATTTTTTAATATATCGGTATAATTCGTGAAATCTGGAATAAGTTGTGAAACTCTCGGAAAGACCAAGCACTGGTGTCAGGAATTTTGTTAAAATGAATTAATATATGAGATGCCCAGACGCGATGTATACAGTCAGCTCTTGAAATAATATTCAAGCAGATGATTGGGAATTAAAGACCAGTGAAAGTTATTTCTGGGTTCGAATCAGTGCCTGTGGTTATCATGGCCAAATGGACTGCTTAAGAACATAACGCTGATAGCTCATATGTAGGACACGTGGATATATTTTTCAATCTTCCTTAAAGCCAAGACGGCAGTATTTTACCTTTTAAGAATTTTTTGAAAGGTATTTAATTTGATTTAATAAATAAATCGAAGCTTGTAAGCAGAGACTGATTGAAATCGAAACACTATGTTTATGTACATGGTACACGATAAGCGAAAATTTTTGACGCTAATGACGATTTTAACGGTAGGTAATTGTCTTAAAAACGCTATCTTTTTTTAGCAGATCAAAAGTTCCACAAATTATTGGTAGACAAATAGAGATTTTTAACCACCTACTAAAAAGTTCAGTTTGGGTGGCATCTCGCAATAGCGTTTTATCTCCTTTTTTGTCACTAGGGCACAGAAGAAGCTGGACCGCTTGAAAGAATCAGATCCCAAATATGTGATAACGTTGGAATGTATGCACAGAAATATGATGAAGAGTTTCAGGTAATTTTTACTTGTGATACTCTGTGGCATTGCTTTGTTTTATGAATCTTTAAATAATCCCTGTGTATTTGCATTCATTGATAAAATTCATATTCAAAGAATTACCTAAATAGTACCTAAGAATTCTAGATTTGTTTGAATGCCGTTTAAGTGATGGTTGAAAATGCCCCATGTTTTACGTAACTTGTGAAATATTGTTTGATAGAATCCGATTTCAAATAACCATATATTTTGATTGGACTAGCCACATTTATTTAATTTATTTCACTCGAATTGGTGGACAGTCATTCAAGTAGCTTCTATGTTCCCAGGTTTGAAAATACGCACACCACCACGGTTAAGTCCACTTCCATTTGAAGGCTATATATTGTATATTCGAACAACAACATCATGGACACACAAAGCGATCCTTAAGAATTCCTTTTGCATTTTACTATTAGCAAAATAGGCTGTTCCGCTTTTCTGTAGGCACTGATGGGAAAAACACGAGTGAGAACTAAAAGAGTAAAAGGAAGCAAGGCACTTACTAAAAAAACTGTCCCAGACAAATACAAATTCACTGCTAATACACGATGTTAGAATCAGGAAAGATATACTTCTCACTATTTGATGCCACCACAATATTGAGACTTACAAACCCTGCAAATGAACAAAGCATGAATATAGAGTTAAATTCTGTAATTACGAAAGCTGTTTATTAATCTTCCCAAGGGAATTCATTCAGTTGATGACTATAGATAATAGCCATCTGGTGTCCATAACCGACGAGCAGTGGTTTTCATCACTCAAAGTAAATATATGCTCCGAGTACCGTTCACTTAAGTTATTCATTTAAGTGGATTACAAGTTTTAGTTGGTGTAACATGAATTAAAGCCACTTGATTCGAGCTTTTTTGTGTTGGCTACCTTTAGATTTAACCTTGAGAACATTTAATGGGTCAGTGTAATGTTTGCACTGTTCATTTTTGTGCAAGGTAACAATTAATAATTAGATTGCTCTTTTTTCCTGTGCTTGAACAACAGCAGCGTTAACAATCAATAGTTTGATGACAGAGAAGTTTGAAATTGCCCAGCTGTAAGTTAAAAGAATCTTCAAGATTAATTGATTTGATGTGGTTGGTAACGACAAGGCGTTAGCACAGGTTTAAAGAAGATTGGTTTTCAAATACTAAGATTATAAAATATAACAGGTGAGAATTTGGCAGCTGCTGACCAAATCAAACTTCTATTATATAGGTATACAAAGAGCATGATCGCAATAATCTCAAAACTAGCTAAACGATTGTTGTCGATGAGGATGAGTTTTAGTCTCCACTACCCATAAATGCTGAAAAATTATGAATGCCTGTTGTCGACAACATACTTCAAAATGCTTCAAAGACCTTTTTTATGACGTTAAAAAAGACATTATATTCTACTCTAATTGTAATTATTTTTAAACTGAGAGTTTGAATTTTATTGAAAGCTAGGTACGCATCGAGCAGAAAGTATCTAGAAAGGTTATATTTGTGTATTAGGGAGGAAGGAGTCAAATTTCTCCTGACATAGGATCACTATTTTAGTCTTGTACTGGACGCACTGATAAATATCATAATGACCATTATCATACTCTTTTTGTAGATTTTTACATCGGCTGATATTGCATCTCATGTACCACTGCAAGTCTTAAGCACGCACTTGGAATTAAAGTGACCCTTAAAGCGCTCTTTAAATAGATCCTTCTGTTTGGTCCAAAGAGGGAAGATGCAAAACTAAAAATGAGCGTGAGTGAAGATTATTTTGAGAATATTTCATTGAAAATTTTAGTTTCATTTTAGTTTACTTTCTTTTTTTTTTGCAGCCGTATCTTTCAAAGTTTGTAAGTGCAGTTTGGAATCTCTTGGTTTCTACAGGAACAGGTGTAAAACATGATTTGGTAAGTTGACATGGTAAGTTGTTGTCATTTAATAGTCGCACCGAAAAGGGTTATCTGCTTTTTAATTTATTGAAAGTATGTTTGGTAAAAATGGAGTTGGCAAAGATGAAGAGATTTATTTCAGTTACCTTTTATGACCTATGGAATACTGTTTAACTATCCTTGTAACTATTTCTTGTCAAGCATCAAGAAATTATTTTGAAAAGAGATACTTGTGGCATTTGTTGTCAGCAACCTTTGCAACCAAATATTTAAATTTGAAATGAACACTTGATCGAAGTTGGACCAAATCGTACTGGGTATCTTTTTTAATTAACGAATAAATAGGCGACAAAATTTTATTTTGGTGATTAATCATTTCTTGTTTTAAACTGAGGTAGCTAGAACCCATAGCAACAGTAGCAACAGTACACATAGCAACTGAAACACATTTTTTGTTTATTATGTTCAAATAGTCATTTAACGCCCCTTAATTTGACCATGAAATTGTTCATACTACCAAACACTGGCCGCTATTATGTTAGGGATCTTATTTTGTTTTTCTTTAATATATTACTGCAAAGAGTTTTTAAAATTTTGTAAGTAAATGATGCAAAAGATATAGATTTATGGTGTATGGAACTTTTTTGGTATACAATGTGCAATTTGTCTTTCTTTGTGAGAAATTAACTGCACGATATAGGCTTCAAGGATTTTTTTCAAAAGTTTCTTCTACCATAGGACATAGTTCGTACCATGACATAACCAATTTGGTGTGGGGCCCTTAATGTCTTGAAATAAATGGAACAGGCATAGGAAACGATAGTTTTCTGCCATTAGCAGCTTTTTATGATAAAAGAGACACTGTCTCTGAGACTAAAATGAATATGAGAGGTACATGCTCAAGCCCATATTCGCTGGAATTCACTGGTTTCTAAAGTCTGGCAGATATTTGGCGCCCTTGTCCAGTAAAGCAACTTCAATAAACTTTGAATTTGTTGGTTATCAGATGGTCCAAAAGATTATGAACATGCTACAGTATTAATGATGCTCTCAATTTCTGGTTTATTTTTGGTGGATGACGTCACTCGATAAGGAGTCCTTTTTTTTGACCCCGCGTCGTCTGCTAGAAGTTTTTGATCGTCTGCATGTGTTATCATTGTTTGTAATTTCAATTAACATTTACTTATTGAATCGAGAAAAGGATAGAGAGGGAGGTAGTTAAAAACAGTGTTTGTGAAAAAGTCACGGCAGCATGCTCGAGGATACTCGATTGGTCCCGTGACATGACACCCAAGCGATTGAGTGAGGAATGTTCGGGCGATTTCCATGCCGCTATCTCTTCGTTAAAGTTCAGAGAATTGATATATGTGACCAGGGTAGTCAACATTCAACGAGCGTGTAGTTAAAAGACGGAAGATTTAGAATGCCAGTAAATCCAGAACTAGTGCAACTGGTTGCCAGTTTGCCCTGGCTCCTGTCAGTGCATGTTGAATTTGAAGTTATTCTTATGAAGAGTTATTAAAAAGACTAACAGCCGCCAGACGGTGTAGGTTATACTGAAGCTACTTAAACGTTTATAGATATTGGTATACCAAGAAAACAGGAACAGACCTGAAGCAGTACATTATTCGTTTTCTAGTACTAAACTCCTCATAAATGTGTATGCCATGGCTGTGTTATTCTGTGCTGTAATCATATCCACAAAATGTGCTAGCATGTGTCTAAAAACTAATAATTTTTCATATAAACTCATTTATTGCTTTTTTCAACAAATATTCGTGCTGTTTTTGCGCTTAGTACGTGTTTAGCTGACAACGTTTTTGTTCCTTCGTAGCTGGTAAGCAATGCTATTCAGTTCCTCGCCTCAGTTTGCGAAAAAGTACAATACAAAGATCTTTTTCAAGAAGAGTCCACACTTAGAAGTATTTGTGAAAAAGTTATTGTTCCAAATATGGAATTTAGAGGTTAGTTATTCCAGCACCCTATTTTGCACGCGGTAGTGAAGCGATGTCAAGGCAAGTGGGTAGTCAAAGTGAATTTTGGTAATAAGGCGTTTTAAATGCCACACGGCTTTGCGAGTTTGTATTTTGTGTCTTCAGACATGACTACACCGATAAATTGGTATGGTTAGTGAATTGAACACAGTTCAAAATCAACTCCAGTTTATTTAATTGTATGAATGGGAGGTAAGAATAATTGGATTTCAATAGTCGTCAATGCTCATATTTTGACAGTTAAAGAATTTTTATTGTTTGTTATCCCTAAGAAGAAATTTAGAACGATACTGAATGTGTTAAAAGTATGGAATTTATTTATTTTGTCATAAATTCATGTAGTTTTCATCATTCTGCTGAATTGTTGTGAATGTCAGCGTTTTGCAAGACACTGATTTTTTTTGTTTGACCATTAGTGGATTTAATATTGTAACTGAGGCAGTGACTAAAACTCCCGATTGCTCATATCAACATGGTCGGATCTTCCTAGATCCACATGTAGGTAATTTTAAGGGCTACCGACCCTGGAACTGTTTGTGGTACGAAGACACAGTGACCAGAAGAAGCATTAGAGCCCTTGGGTATATTTATATATCCATACTTCCAATATTGGTTCTTATTCGCTTATAAATATATTATTAATAAACATTGACACTTATAAGTTATCACCTTGCTGATGCTGTTGGTAAACGTGGAGAAGTTAAAGGAGCTGCTTTACAAACAAGAGAGCTCATAAGAAGCTGGAATGCAGTTATTTAACAGGGTTCGTTCCCCAAATTTCCAAGGGTTGTGAATTTCCCATGTCATGTAATTACAAAAAATAAAAAGTTTAAAGATAAGTTGTGAAAGAAACAAACCTACTTTTTTGCTTAAAAATGTGTTTGATACTTTTTTTTCGTACTTCAATATCATTCACTCAGCTATTCACTAAATTTTTCTTTTTCGCGAAGTTTGGCAACTACAGACCCGCAAAGTGCTGTAATAACTTAGTTGCTTAACATCTGTTGGTTATTTACTGATCAAATCGGTGTTCATTGCCATTCCCTTGTACGCAAGGAGTGTTCCTCCGATTCTTGTTTTCATTTCGTTCACCTTTTTGACACGCCGAATTTCGTATGAGTTGCATAATTATTGCAGTTACCACTACCCACCCCTTTTCCCCGATGATTTAGCCAACAACCTTGTTTTTAACTAATAATTTTGAATATTACAGAAAAAGCCGGCAAACGTGTTTTGAATACTCTGAGAGGTTTGTTGGGTAAAAATATTTCTAGAAATTGTGCTATTTACTTATGAGGTAACTGTTAAGATAAAGAGCTAAAAAGAGCTATGTGCAGTGACGAAGTTATGAAATGTTTTGTTTCCTTGTTCATGTTTCCGGCCTATATAAGCAGTTCTTTTGTGTATACATGATATTTTCATACCGGTAAAATAATCTAAATATAAAGACCAGGAGATTTCCTCTTGGCGATCAAGAAGATTTGAGAATTTTCAATAATAGTGGTCCTTTAGAAGTTTCCACGCTTTGCCAATGTTTTCGGGAATTAGGTTAAGTTTTGATAAGACTCCTGTTGCCAAACCAAAAAAGTAAACTTTTCTTGAGCTCATTGCAGTAGCTTTAACTCCAGCAAAATAACAAGAATAATAGACATTTCCTTATAACCTCTAACTGAACACCTGTACCAACGTACATCTATAGGTATTTATACAATATAATTTATTATCAAGGTGTTTATTGCTTATTTTATCGAGGGACTTGTGAAATAGTATTTAAGGTAAATAAAAGCAAATGTTTGTTTTTGCTTGAATATTTTGACTATACCTCGAACACATGGTATAGCTGAAAACTGTCAGAAAATTCAAGGGGCTAGTACATTATTTTTGATGAGCCGTCATTATCCGAACAGATAACTTTTAACTTTTTGGCCTCTTTCAAGACATGTTTGTCAACTACAACAACAACAACAACAGCTACTACTACTACTACTACTACTACTACTACTACTACTACTACTACTACTACTACTACTACTACTAGTTTTTCCTTTTTATTCCTCTTCTTCCTCCTTTTTACTTCTTGGCCTCTTTCAAGACATGTTTATCAATACCAACAACAACAACAACTACTACTACTACTACTACTACTACTACTACTACTACTACTACTACTACTACTACTACTACTACTAGCTTTTCCTTTTTCTTCCTCTTCTTCCTCCTTTTCTTCTTCCAAAGTCTAAGTTACCTGATCAGGGACCTTACGTTTTCTGGCAGTCTCCATCCGTACGTCACGGTTTTGTGAATCAACTATATCCATCCTCCATGATTTGCGGTCTTGCCTTATTGTCTGATTTCTAGATTTTCTTTGGCCGACTAGCATTCCTTTGGCCTTCGACCTCGATGTATCTGCATTAGTTGATTTAAACTGTTGCTTTACGTTTTCCCGTTGGCAATAGTCATTTTACTCTTTTTTACGTTTGTGCCTGCCAGCGGCCAGCAGGAGAAGCTCTTGCCATCACAAACAACAGACCATTTTGTTGCTGTTGAGAACATTACCTCATCTCATATACACGTACTTTTATGTATACTGACCACTGTTTCTTACCGATTTTAGCCAACTCGGGTACACTTTCAGGTCGAGCTTGTGGTCATTGGAGGCCTGTCTAGTAAGGCAGTCAACCGGTTAGCCAATCGATCAAGCAGGCAATAATTCGTTAACCGTGTATTTTATCTTTTTCTCAGTTTATTATTCTTACGATTGAATCTCTCTTGTGCTTTGTACTCTTACCTTGTATCTGACACAAAGACATGTTTTGATCTTCTATTAGATACAGTTGTCTACAGAATGAATTAATGGAGTTGTTTTAGTTTGGCAACAGGTTGTGTATACCCAGTTTTTGCTTTGTTTTGTTACAAAAAAAAAGCTGATGTGAAAGGAAGCTTCTTTCATATTTGTACTTAAAACAAATTCTTCTCGTAACGTTTATGATGACATTTAGAGTTTTGATGTTCTGTTATAATGCTTACTTATACTTTGGTTTTGGTGAAAACTTTTTTGCTTAGAGAATTTGCATCAGACTTCCTCCTCCTCCCACGAACCGAGCTTTTCTCTTATCAAAGCTCTGGGAGCACATCACTTTCTGGTTTCTATTGGGCGGCCTCCCCTCATCCCATGCGGTGCCCACCCAGGCTTACTTATGTTGTAGCTGTCATCCACAGAGCACGCACGATGTACCATCAGAGTCTATCTTTGTCATACATCCTGACATAAAGCTTTTCATGGTAGTTCAAAGACAGCTTCATTCTTCTCACGATTTAGGTTTTTCACATCTGCCTATGGGTAGCCTACTATTATTTTACATAGGTTTTATCCATTCAGTTGGTAATACCTTGTTTACAGATGCCGACGAGGAAGTATTTGAAGACAACCCAGAAGAGTATATTAGAAGAGATATGGAGGGATCAGGTGAGGCGTCTGGAAGCTGAGCTTTCTCATTTTGTTTATTCGGCTAGAACGGCTTTGTATGTTAAAGTGTTGAAGGGAGAGAATTTCCGTTCATAGATTAAAAGAGCCAATTTATTTGGCCAATTATAAATATGTTTAATTTAGGGATTACGGAATTTGGAATAGAAGAACCTTTTTTGTTTTATAACTATGTACTGCCTGGAAGAAAAACGAAGCACAGGTATCAGGCTTGTTGTAAAGAAAGAGAGATTTTTTGGTAAAAATACATAGAGAACAAAGGCAGTTATGAAGAAAAATGGAGAAAGGTTTTAAGCCGTTTTGAAAAACGATGATTTATTTACATTTTTGTGAAATAAAGTACTTTCTTATCTCGGGAAATAATGTTGGGGAGTAGAACAAAAAAAGCACGGTTTTATTGGTATACAGATCTTTTGATTATATTTTTATGCACAGTTACGTGAAAGAAAAATTGTTTGACGTTATTTTTAATGCATTTTAGTCATCTTTCCTTAAATAATCAAATAAAAGCGTTTCTTTCGATGTTACCACGTTCAGAACAGTCTCATTCAGAATACAAATTAAGTCTCTTCATTCGCAGTTTTTCTGGATTTAGAGAAAAAATGATTCCCAAAAACTTTGAAATAAGCTCGGTATTCACCACCCACTAATTGGAACCCCGTTAATTGCCCCGCGTTTAAGTCTAATATGTTAAACTGTAAGTGACACATTGCCGGGCAGATCATTGTATTTGACTTACCACACCAAATCATGTGAAGGGATGATGTTTAAGAGTTTTTATTATGCATTTATCTGCGACACATATGTCAAGGGTACAGGCAAAGGATATATACAGATTCAAACAGGCAACTATTTAATGCAGTTTAATGCGTTTAATAAGAAGAATCGTTCTGTCAAGGATTTGCTCTTACCTTGTAGTTAAGGCTTTAAGTAGGAAGTTATTTGTCGTGAACAGTGCTCTCTAATTCGTCAAACTGTAAAATTCTTGGATACGATACCTATCGCCAAAAAGACATCTCTGCCACCTTCCTAACTTGGTAGGTGATGTCAGATGGAAAAATGGACGCAAAGAATGATGGCATTCAGCGTAAATATTACTCAAAATAAGAAATGTTATAAGAACGCATGTGATACGTTTATGCCCAACTTCACCAAACCTGAAGAGATGGGTTAATTGCAAAAGTGGCTAACCAAAGAAGAGACTGACATTCTCTATGTTAATCTTGTATGCAGTTACTTAAGAAGCGAGTGGTTATCTGATTGGAGCGCTGGACAGAATTACAATATGTCGTGTTATGGTGGATCAAGGTTTTTTTTAATAAGTACCGCATTTATCCACATAAATAGGGCCCTGAGAAGGTAACCATAGTCTGACTACACCTCAGAAGAAAGTACGACCTTCTTTGCTGCTATGGAAAAATTTGTCGTTTCCGAATTTGCGTCGTTTGTCGGTGTTTGTATATCAATGAAGATTGAAAGTTTATTTTTCCCAATTTTTGTTGCTCTTTGGTATTTTTTTTCGTAAATCTAATATAGTGTTGTGTTGCATTTGTTGTAGATATTGATACAAGAAGAAGAGCAGCGTGTGATTTGGTGAGAGGGCTCTGCAAACATTTCGAAGCAACAGTAACTGGGATATTTTCGCAATACGTTATGGCTCTATTACAAGTGAGGTTTGACAATTATTTGAATGTCTTAAATTGTAACTGTTTGTGAATATCACATACATTTGAAATGGTAGTATAACAGTGAAGTAGAAGAAGGATAGAAAAACCCATTGTTGCTAAACAGAACAGTAGATAAAATTGGTCATAATAAAAGTTTCGTTGTACCAGGATTACCCCACTGTATGATGGGTTTTGAGGTTTATCGTTTGTGTTGTTAGCAGGTTTTCCTTCCCACGACTTTTGAGGGTATTCATTTTTGAGGGTTTAGGTAGTAGCAATCATTGACCTTTTGTATAACTTGAGAGCTGAAACACGTAGTGTATTTTACGGACAAAATACATCACTGCATAAATTTCTGCTACCCTGACCTAATGCTGAAAAGTTTTACCATTAGATCTCTCGACAAAATACGAAAAATGAAAATGTGTCGAATTTATGTTATTACGATTTGACATTTAAAATAAATTTTCATTTTTAATGCCCAATATTCCATATGTACGGAGCCTAGAAGACGCCGGCTGATAGAATATGGTAATTAGGACATGATGATTGTGGTATATATTAATAAAAGAGTAACTTACGTATGTAGTATTGTATATTTAGTGATTTTGTTCTGTCTTGTTCAGGCAGATGTGTGTCTCTGCGTGTGTCTCTGCGTGTGTGTGTGTGTGTGTCTCTCTGTCTCTCTGTGTCTGTGTCTCTCTGTGTTTGTCTGTGTTTGTTGACAAAGGATTGTCATTCATTGAGACTAATATTGTTTATTACGATACATTGCCAGAAAGAGAATTATAGGTATTGAAGGTATCAACAGTCACCAAATAAGGAACTAAAGTGTGTGTACGCCCCTGATTTATTCAAAGCAAGAGCGAGAGCACTGGAGCAGTATGGTCAATATGCGATAGGGGCTATCTGTTGTCCACCGCTTTTTAAGTTGTGTATGGATCAAATTATTCATTTGGTCTTTTAANTGTGGTATATATTAATAAAAGAGTAACTTACGTATGTAGTATTTATATTTAGTGACTTTGTTCTGTCTTGTTCAGGCAGATGTGTGTGTGTCTGCGTGTGTCTCTGCGTGTGTGTGTGTGTGTGTGTGTGTGTGTGTGTGTGTGTGCGTGTGTGTCTCTGTGTGTCTCTCTGTCTCTCTGTGTCTGTGTCTCTGTGTGTTTGTCTGTGTTTGTTGACAAAGGATTGTCATTCATTGAGACTAATATTGTTTATTACGATACATTGCCAGAAAGAGAATTATAGGTATTGAAGGTATCAACAGTCACCAAATAAGGAACTAAAGTGTGTGTTCGCCCCTGATTTATTCAAAGCAAGAGCGAGAGCACTGGAGCAGTATGGTCAATATGCGATAGGGGCTATCTGTTGTCCACCGCTTTTTAAGTTGTGTATGGATCAAATTATTCATTTGGTCTTTTAACTCAGTTGGGGTCGCTGGGTGCTGTGCTGACGAGGTGTGCATCCAACCTGCATGAAATTTGGTGGTTGTGTACTGGTAGTCGTGTTTCACCAAATATCTTCACTGAGCACACCGGATATACCTTGTTTCCTCGTTTAGGGGACTCACACATTATTTCCCCCCTCTAATAACCATTTAACCAAAATCCAAAAGATTAATTTTCATTTAATAAGTTGGGTTTAAGGATACGTAACAAATGGAAAGGAAAGTTAATGGATGTCTGCTGCTTTGTGCACATAATTTCTGGCATGCTATTCTGATCTCATAGATGTATGCTGCTGATACGGCAAGTAATTGGAAATCAAAGGATGCTGCTGTGTTTTTGGTGACGTCTCTTGCGACAAAAAAAAGCACCATGAAGGTAAAGTTCAGCAAGGACTTTAAAACCTGCTTATAATCTAGTTGGAATTATAGCGTATTTTACTGTATAGTTTTTGGTTTTTTACAACTTGACACTTTTTCTGATTACATACATTGAATGTATATAATATGAGCTTATAATAGTAAAATTTGTGAAAATGTAGTTTTTCAGAAAAATTCTTATATGTATTGGATAGAGAGGATAAACAGGGAAGAAGTAAGAAGAACTGGTAGAAGATTAATAGTACTTTACAGAATGAGGTAGAAACAGTTGAATTCCGTTGAAGACATACTGCTGGACAATTTTCTTAAAAAACTAGTCCCATGCATAAAAAAATGCGAATAATGCAATGAAGGAAGGCAACATTGCCCAGACTAAGACATCAATAAAGTTACCCTGTAAAGTAATATGGCGTTTTTGAGGCTTACAAAGGGCAAGAAAAAGGAACATATTGTACCCCCATGTTTCATTAAGATTGACACATAACAATATTCGCATTGAATTGTTGTAGAAGAGTGATCTTGTTTTGAAGGCTTTTTAATTTTTATACATTGGACTCTTATTATTATTCATTTTGTTTTTTTTTTTTAATTATGTCAGTTGATGTATTTGAAATGGTTTTTTCGGTAAAACTGCGAGGAAAATTTTAAAATGTAGGTTTAAAAAAGAAAAGTATTGGTCGTAGCAAGCTATCATTTGCAAGAGCCCAGCCCCCCCCCCCCCCGAATTTATATGAAAACATTGCTAGTCTATTTTTTCAAACGTCGCGTTGTTCTGCTTTTGTGACTGTAAATACTGTCACCTGAACAAATAGTAGAAATAGAATTCAGATCTTTATTTATAATATAAAACATTCTTTGGAACGAATTTTTTGTAAAGCTTTGAGTGAAGAGAATTCGCCCTAGGTACTTAGCGGCCAATTCATAAAAAGCATGTGACAACAGTAGTTGGGATGGTTATATTTACTTTGTCAGATTACTGTTGCCTCCTCGTTAATCTTGCCAGTTTTTCGGGGTGTGCTATTCATTTTAGTCCTTAGTATTTACGCCAAAGCCTACCAACCAAATCTTAAATTTGCCTATCAAAATAAATATTTAAAAGAATGCATGATACTTTCGGTAATTGATCTTTCAAAGCAGATTAACTGCCACAAGTACTTTGTCAAAAGCCGAAATGAAAATTCGGTGAAGGTTCTAGTTCACTTCAACTTTACTTCCTCTTGCGTGCGCATGCTTTGCTTCCAAAAGACCTCTTTGTGTCTCGAAGCTAAATTATCTTAAGGTGGCCGGCGAGGAAGACCCTTGTGCAGCCAAAAGATTACCTGTGAAACTATTTTTCTGCGCCTAGATAATGACATACGTCGACACTCAATATATTTGATTCCAAATCCCTGCGTATAATTTTCCAGAGCCGTTCCCTTCTTGGATGCCGTTTCAACAAAGCAGTTATGTGCTCTCCGAGATGTCACATGGAAGATGCGTGATATGGAAAAAGTTGGGTGAGCATAAGTATCCTGGTTATATCCATATCCGACCGAAAAAATGACTCACTTCCTCTGTTAAACAAATAAGTTATCTATATTGCAGAAACTATTTGGAGATAAGTCAAAAGAGACGTACACTGCAAAAAACATGTAGGCAACCTTTACATCACGTGCAGCTTGAACCTACAACAACTTCGGTCTCCTACAATTTTTAAAAGTCAGGGTACTTGACACTCATAACAACTGAATCGAGTTAGCATTGAAGTTTTAGCATCAGCTTCGAATTTTTCCAACCATCGGTATTTGCAAACAATACCGCAGTTCCTTCTTCCCTGCATAGCTTCTAAATTAAGATTGTTTTTTTATCATTCAGGTAGAAATAGAATTACTCCCCTACTTTCAGTATTATGTCAACATTTGTTCCCTCGCCAAGCAGCTGGAATAAGTTTTTCAAAGGTGCAATAATGACACGCAGATAGCGAATTGTAAAATCGGCGAGTGGCCCATAATTTATCGTATTTTTTACTAAACTGCAGTTTTTTGCAAGAATATTGTTGATTTTCTAATTTAGCTAGTTCTTTCTATTTTGCAACATTTTTTGTATATACGCGTATTAGAATGTAGGGTGCTGTACGTATTCTTAAATTTGTACTGGCAGCCAGCTAACCTGAAAAAGAAGGCCAACACCTTACTCTTTTACGTGTTTTCTCTTTGTAGCATGGCACAACGGAGACAAGTAATCTGGTAAATATAGTGGACTTTTTTAACAGCCAGATTCTAGCAGATCTAGATTCACGAGAAGGTAAGTTACTTAAGGGAGGAGGTTTTTGTAAAACTGTTGTGGCAAAGTCAAGCAAAGCGAAGGGTTTATACACGGGAAAATATTTCCTATACTTCATTTAGTTTAAGAATGCACCCATACTGCATTACAAGTTCGAATTCCATGGTTTGTATATTGAATTTTAAGGCGTTGTAAAGTCTCCAAGTGGATCGATTTTGAAGTCGTCAATTTAATGTCCAGCGAGATAGGCGCTACATCTAGGCTGGGATCCTTAAACATTTTCTTCAAAATTCTAGACGTAAAGTAGTTACTGAATTACTTTTTTGGATGCTCTTAAATGCCAAATTTGTTTTTAAAACGTGAAGCCGAAGAAGATGTGTTAAAGTCGTTTGTGAACAGCATCAGTGTTTTAACCAGTAAATGCACCCCCAGATTAGCAGTGACCTTTGATCGTGAGGGAGATTTAAATCCTTAACCTTTTCATTATAAGGTAGCAAAATACTATCGATAAATCGTAGACCCTTTTTATTACTCCAGAGTTTTTAGTTATGAGAGAAAAGAATTTTTCGTCATCCCGAGCTTTTGGTGGAAGACATCATTTGGTTTTTTTGTTTATAGATAACTGCAATGTCTTAACCACTCCACCAATACACACAGCCAATGTTATACATTTCATCGCCTCCTCCCCTCCCGGCAATGGGAATATGTTTCAGTCCTTGTTCTGCCATTACCCCCAGCTGGCAGCTACAAACCTTTTGGAGTTTGGTCAAGATACAATGTGAGCTCATCTAGAATTTCGTGAGACTGTATGAAAAGGGAAATATCATTTAAATATTGAGTGTTTATTTCTTCCCATAGCCCACATGTTGTGATAGGCCTAGTTGTAGATGAAGAAGGGGAGACAATGTTTTACAATAACAAAGTTATTTCAATCGTCCTCTTGTAACTTAGAAACCCAGATACTGCCCGTACCTTTGCACACCAGAACGAAGCAAACCAGCTCGAATATGTGTCGTGGTTCTCAGCTTGACATCACGTTCAGATTACAGAAGAGTGGGTCTTCCATGTTTTACACCAATCAGAGTATTTTCGCATTTTCTTTTGCTGGTTGTTGAACCAACTGAGGTTTGTACGTCGCGGCCCAACGTCGAATCCTGCTTTTTCTTGGAAATTCCTTGGCGAAATTTCTGACAGTCTGTCTTTTTCCGTGCGTCTGAATTTGAGTGGGACTAATTAGAGGTCAGACAGAAATACCATTGAGAGGTCTTTCCTCGAAGGTTATTGTTTAAAAATGGGTGTAAATGAGCGTCTGAGCTTCATACNTACACCAATCAGAGTATTTTCGCATTTTCTTTTGCTGGTTGTTGAACCAACTGAGGTTTGTACGTCGCGGCCCAACGTCGAATCCTGCTTTTTCTTGGAAATTCCTTGGCGAAATTTCTGACAGTCTGTCTTTTTCCGTGCGTCTGAATTTGAGTGGGACTAATTAGAGGTCAGACAGAAATACCATTGAGAGGTCTTTCCTCGAAGGTTATTGTTTAAAAATGGGTGTAAATGAGCGTCTGAGCTTCATACTGGCATGCTCGATTTTGACATGTTCCGCAACACTGTGACTTGGAATCCTTGGACAATAAATATCTTTTCAGTGTTAATTAAGTAACAATTTTGCTGTTTGTGATAATTCATTATTACCAGGAAAGATACCTTTGTTGTTATTGGTTTATGTTCCATATTTGTTTCACAATTCAGAAAGGGAAAAAAAACTCTGCAGTTGTGGAAAAACTAACACAGAACCGCCACCACTTACAAGGGACCCAGAAACTGTAATCAATGTAAAATTGATTTGAACAACGAAGAAAATGATGTAGTGTTATTGATTTTGATACGATCATTCAAAACCAATTTTCACTAGAGTTTTATTCATTTGTTTTTTCAAGTGTCAATTAAGCGGGATTTCATGAAGACCTTTAATGCAGCTTAGCTTATTAGCAGTATATTTTCGTGTTTTAAGTTACTTGTGCATTTGCCAATGATATGACACATTGTGAAGTGAAAAATACCATGCTTTTATTAACTACAGTTCAGATTCAGGTAGAGAACTGCATGGTTTTCCATAGATAAGACAATAAAAGCACAATGGTTATATTAATTTGACACTGTTTTCCCCGTTATGCTGAAGCGTCTGCAGAAATAATATTTGTGTGTGTGTTAGGTGTGTGGGTGTGTGTGGGGGCGGGGGGGGGGGCGAGGGATAGACAATTGTTAACCTCAGGATAGGTTGCTTAGCAAAACATGGTGCCCAGTGTAATCACATGTTAACTTGGCAACTTAGTAAAAAATTCGTTTGCCTTACTTCTTGGTACAAATAGGACCAATGTTCATAAGCTGCAGTATGAAACAACACTAAGGGAAAAGTATAGTAGGAGGGTCGTCTATTCCTAGTTACTTTAAGAAAAGGAGTGAATTTTGAAGTTATTTGTTTTCTACGACGCGAATAAAATAAAGTATGCCTTTTGACACGGCTCCAGTTTGGATAATAAACCTAGATATGAAATAAACTTGACTAGGAGTTGCGCCAATGTGAATAGTGCAGTTGCACTGTAACCAAGAGGTTTCGGATTTGATTCCCCGAGCGGGCGAAAAGACTTTGGAACCTAACAGAAGAGAAGNGTTGCTTAGCAAAACATGGTGCCCAGTGTAATCACATGTTAACTTGGCAACTTAGTAAAAAATTCGTTTGCCTTACTTCTTGGTACAAATAGGACCAATGTTCATAAGCTGCAGTATGAAACAACACTAAGGGAAAAGTATAGTAGGAGGGTCGTCTATTCCTAGTTACTTTAAGAAAAAAAGTGAATTTTTAAGTTATTTGTTTTCTACGACGCGAATAAAATAAAGTATGCCTTTTGACACGGCTCGTCAGAAAGGGTATCCGGCCAAGAAATTCTTCACTGCAAAAAACAAGTTTCTCTGAAGGGCATCGTCTCAGCCCAGTTATGGTGAGCCCAGGTGAAAATGACGTTGAAAAAAAAGAGAGATTATCTAGACATCAGAACAGAAAAGAAATGACAAATTTTCTGCATATTGCATTAAGTATGCGAACAATGAGAAGTAGGGTTGCCCGAAACCGTCCAGTTCTGAGGTAAAACAGAGCAGTAACCTCAAGAAGCAATAGTCTGTGTTAGTTTCCGTTTGTTTACCACTGACATTGCAAGAGAGGTACTATTTTTTTGTTGCCTATCCTAAAAAATTAGGCGCTTTTGGAGAATTGAGTATCATTGGACGGAATGGACGGATATGAATAGTCGAGTGTATCAAGCAAAGTATGTTTCTGTGGACCTCTTTGAACAGTTGTTATTTTTTATCTGACTAGCTTGCCTAGTCTTTTCAGGTGTATACCTACATCAATACAAATAAGTATTGTATTTCATCATTTCTAAAAGGGAACCGATATTCTTATTTGAACGGTGTGATTCACAGACTGGGATATACTCTATTAATTCTCCCATGGAATAAAATCAACCGTGGATATTTTTCATATTTGTATGGTCTGTTCATCTTCTGAAATACTGTTCATACCACCACATGTATATATCTATATCCATAAGGTTTTATTGTTTTCAAGATTTAGACTTTAACCCTTTTTCATTGTTTTCGTTAGGAGAAAATTGGTAGCATTACTGTAGCCTTTATATTTTGTTTTTGTTTGTGATATTGTAGTAAATCAACTTCCCGTCTTAAAAGCTGATGCTATAAAGTATGTCATAACATTCCGTAGTGTGGTAAGTGCAGTAACTATATACCATTTATTTACGTTTTCTATATTTTAGGGATTTAAAAATATTGGTTTTGAATTATTGGATTCCAAGGATTGTTTCTTGAAGAAGATTATTTATTTTTAATTTTTTAGACTTTTTTGTTTCTATATGTAGTTATTGGTTTATCTCTTTATTCCTGAGTATTTCAATAAGATAAACACTGCAGTGCGGATTAATACTATTATTGTATGCCCTGGATGAATACAAGTGCAAATTTGGAACTAGATTCCCAATGCCTAGACATTTGAAACATTTTAAAGCAACTTAGTTATGTAGAAAATCATAACCGCTTTTTGACAAGAGTATCATGAAAGATGTAGGATCTCGAGCAACGACCAATCAAGTGGAAAAAAGGCAAAGATAACTTCATTTCGTCAATGTGCTTTGTATCTTATAAAATCGTCTGAAGAATTTAATGGTCATACTCCTGCTTTTAACGGGCTTCTTTTTTGAATTTATCAAAGGGTTCAATATGTCTTATTTTTATTTATTATGCAGTTAAATATAAATATTTCAATCCATTTTGAAAATCAAAACCATGCTTTACAGATTCAGGCATAATCTTTGATATTAAGTTTATCTTCATCTTCAAAATCTTTGTAGTTGATATGGAAGTACAGGTTTCCTAGGAGAATTAGGACATTACGTCGTTCAGTATTTGTGGAATGTTTGATCCATACCCAGGTATTTGCTGTGATTGCAGATAAAATATGATGAAAGGCTTGAAGATATGAATTCTGTCCACTTAAAGCAGCAGACATATTAACAGAGTTTATTGTGCAAAGTTTAGATAGACGTATCCAAGATCATCATTTTGATTTGAACAATAAGTAATAAATAATTATTTCATAAGAGATATTCCAACAGTATCCATAGCATGTACTAAACTTGACGAATCTTGTTTTTATTGAGTGCTGACTCCTATAGCGGATAATCAGTGTGTTATAACTTTCAACTAGAGTTGCCGCTTTGTATTATTTTGTGGTTTCTGTTCAATACGTTTATACACGCATAACTTTATATGTGCTTCGTTTGGAGCCTATTCATATCCAATTTTTATCGGGTTCCTCCTTAAAAACAAAAAGTATCTGCAGGCTGTCGTCAGTTGTTTTGACCACCCATACACAAAAATTTTTGTGTATGGGTGGTTATTTTCTATTCACACGTGGCTTTCGTCATTTTAAAGTACTTTATTCTTGAATATGACCGTTAATATACCCCTCCATTGCTAGATATTGTTGTGAAGTCAAACTGCAACCGGTCACTCAGGATACAATTCATTTTCCCCTGGTTGTTCTCATTGTTAAAGATAGCGTGTTGTATTCTCCTATTCAGGCGTCTTGATACAGAGTGGCGCCAAAGAACATTTTGACCAAAATACAAGTGTACCAAGAATAGTTTAACTATTTATTTTTCATTGTTAATCAGATTGCTTTCCAGTTTACCAGAAAATATATTGTTATCAGGTCCAAAATCAAGTGATCACACTGTACACAATGCTATTTATCTGCAAAGGAAAACAATAAGAAGTTTATATCTTTTTGAAATGTCATGCATATTATTTTTGCGCGTATGTAAGTAGCAATGCGGTATACCCAGAGCATTAAAGACCATCCACAGGATTCCGTGAAAATAAAGGATTTTTGGTTACTGATGGTCGTTTTGTTCATAGAGTCATTGTCACCCTTTTTCGACGATGGGTTCAATCGGTTTGTATGTGGTAAAAGCATAATACTGTACAGTAATATGGGTTTATTTTGTTGAGAATTTTAGATACCGATTTTTTTATATTCACCATTTAACTTTGGCAGAGAACTGAGATCCCTACATGGCTGGCGCCGAACACTTTAAGAAATCCTCATAAAACACATTTTCTGGTGTTGCTGCAAGAACAGGGTATATTTATGATATTATAATGCAAATACGTAAAAATTCTAAACACCAAAAATTTGAAGTTGCAGGCCCTTGACCTCACCCTTCTGCCGCCCTTAATTTAGGTATATATAAACTGTATATTAAAAAGTATTTAAGCATAAGTTAGCACTCTGGTTTTTTAGTTTACAGTTAAATGACCCGTACATATAAGAGGGTGAAACAGCAAGCTATTGGTACAATCAATCCCCCAACATTTATTAAACAGTCGGCTATTTTCAGTTATTATGAAAGGAAATGACTGAAAACTGAGCTCAGTTTTACTCTTCTAGTGGCAACGTAAACCAAGAGTTGATGCATTTTACTTACTAATTATTCAAAGATGCATTTATGGCAGCTGAATTATTAAATTATTTTATTGTACATTTGCTTGGGTTCCATGAAGACGTTATGAGAATTGTAAAGTTGTTGGGTTAATAGTATGATTTAGGGTATTTTGCTATATAACAATAATAGTTGACAATAATTGAAGGACATTTTTATTTGTGAAATTTATGTTTTAACCTTACCCATAGCTACCTAGAGATGTTCTATGTGTTGCTATCCCATATGTCGTCCAACTTTTACGAGCGGAAAGCTGTGTTGTGCATAGCTATGCGGCTATTTGTTTGGAAAGGCTCTTTACACTAAAGTCACCTGGAGGTGGTCAGCCGTAAGTATTGTTTTGTAGTTTTTGACTTTATATATTTGCAAATAACTTACAGCAAAAGGCTTTTTCTAATTTCTTAATACTAAAACATGAGTTGTTTTACATGTTGTTTTTAAGATTCTCTTGGTATGAAAAATACTAAATATTTTGGCTAGTTTCCTTCACCACCCCAATGTTTGAAAACACAATGACGGTTTTAGAACAAAAGCAATTATTTGGCATAGTCTCCCTCCTAATAGTAGTAATTAAAGAAGGGGTAGAAACTGCAATATATTACTCTGTTTTGAATTTCCTGCAACTATAGGAAGATCTTGTTATTTTTGTTTTCTCCGTGTTGTATGTCTAGCTCTGATTCACGGCAATAGATCATAAAATAAAAAGGCCTGTATAAAATAGATTGCTATACCTTCAAATACAAACGATGTCTTCCCAAAATGGTCAGGTCTTTTAACTCCAAATGCTTATTTCTAAGGGTATCACTGAAAATGCGCTTAAAATATGTGTTTCTCTCTCTCTCTCTCTCTCTCTCTCTCTCTCTCTCTCTCTCTCTCTCTCTCTCTCTCTCTCTCTCTCTCTCTCTCTCTCTCTCTCTCTCTCTCCCTCTCTCTCTCTCTCTCTC